>MU105595.1:309154-400029 GCA_012274485.2 Sinapis alba
CATAGCTGAATCCATAAACAGAACTTTGTCACGTGCTAGAAGCTTATCAATTGTTCACCTTCTAGAGTTAATCCGCTCAATGATGACATGTTGGTTTGCAACAAGAAAACACGACGCTGAGTTGATGAAAACATCTCTAACTCGTAGTGTAGAAAAATTGTTTGAGGTAATCTATTGAGAATTGGATCACAATTTATCCATGTAATCTCTCCAAACTCATACAGAGAGAACCTCACTGGTTGGTCTTCTAGCAAAGACCAAATTTCATGACTGCTCACGATCGCCAATTGATTGGCTAGTAAATAATAAACATATTTTGGAGACCAAGTGTAATCCAACTCCTTTAACTTAATAATCACACCAACAGCTGATTGTCTCAACGTATGCCAAACGGCTTCTTCCACCATTTGAATGTTGGAGAAAAACTATAATTCATGTTCCTATTTTGAATATTATGGTTGCTTTCGATCATACATGAATATAATCATTTTCAGTCTATCTCTCCAGTTATGTCCGGTTCAGCATACAAATCGAACGTCCTCTAAACAGTAATATATAGATATATGATTTGAAAACCAAAATCAGATAAAGACATAATTATAATTATATCATTTTGGTGTATATTCTAACACCAAAGAAAAATAGACAACATTGCTTATTTTTATTCATAAATTGAAATAAGAACTTATAGCATCATCAACATTATTGTATAATCCAACCATACATGAGTTTTTCAGGCTTACCATTTTCTGATAAGTAGAGAGCATCATCTCGTGCATTCCATACGAATAACGCACCACATCTAAAAAGGCCACCTGTATATGCTACAAACGTTTGACGATATACATGATTGTCGCTACTCCAGTATAAGCCACAATTGAACTTTGTAGTGAAAACGACATTATCATGAAAACTAAAATTATATGCAGGATCTTTAAAGTTCACAAAGTGATCGCCTAGATCATTGTCTTTGGATTTGCAATGGACATCGAGAGTACTTTGAGAGAGAGTTAGGCCATTTTGAAAAGCCAAGGTATTTTTATGGCATGTAGCTTCGTTAGACCCAAAACATAAAACAACTATAAGAAATGAAATATTAAACATGAAATTCATTAATTTGAGTAAACCAACTATTCTTAAAACTCTGATTATACTTGAGAAGGCTGTGAAAACAAATATCAATTAAATTTTAGTATATAAGTATATATATAATTCATTGGTTTCTTAAATTCCATAGAAGCAAACTTTGACTAGAATATACTTTAATTAGTAATAAATAAATCTTGTTTTAGTTTATTTTTCTTCTTTCTAACAGTTAATAAGATTTTCAAAAAATTAGTCAAATTTCTATTTTTGATCTTCTGATTAAAAGTCAAAGTCAATTTTTAAAATAGTCAAATTTCTATTAATGTTAGTCGTTTAATATTTTTAATATATTGTTATAGAAAAACTGGTAGATGGTATAATGAAGATATTTAAAGATACATAATTAAATATGATATGAGATACAAGTGTAGTAGACATGCCTTTTTTAAAAACATCTAAAGATTTTACCGCGCTTAATATTTTTAATTTGTTATTTTTACTATTATGTACGTAGATTGTTTTATTCAATTTATATTTTCTTATAAAAATTTCTTGGTCTTATAAATATTATTAAAATTTTAAGATTTTATTACAACTAAATTTCGTTAATCCTTTTAATATCTGAATTTTTTTGTTATCCAGTTTAGTACTCAAACTAATTATTTTAGTTTCTGTAATAAGTTATTTTTTAAAACTTGCTCATTTTAATATCTAAATATACTCATTTTAATAATAAGTTTCAAACAAAACTTAAAAACTCTAAATTTTAAAATAAAATCTTAAAATTTTAAAATTTTGTTTTATAATTTAAAAATAAAAGTAACTAAATTTTGGATGATCTTAATTTTTATAATATTACTTTTATATTTCAAATTTAGTTTATTTTCTAAAGTTTAAAAATATTTAATGGAGTACATAATAAGGTCTTCAAAATTCCAAAATATTATTAAAAAGTTTAGTTACTTTATTCTTAAAAATTATAATAAAACTTAAATTTTTAAATATTTGTATTAAAAATTTAGAGAGTTTTTAAATTTCGTTTGAAACTGATTTTTTTGATTAAAACTAACATAGTTTTAGTATTAAAAATGAGCACAATTTTCAACTTTAATGTATTAAATGAAAAAATAATTAGTTTGGATATTAAACCAGATACCAAAAAAATTCGAGTAAAGAAAAACTTAACCAAATTTAATTGAGATATTTTATTAAAATTTTCTCTTAATTTAATTATCTAAAGTGACAGATACATATATCATTAAAAAAGTTAACATAAAGAAAAAAACACATAAACGATTAAAAAAAGATAGATAACTAAGTATTGGCGAGATCACTGAAACAAAACCTGATAATATCAGAGTCGTACATGAAGCAACATACTTAGTTTTCTCTGCTGGCACATGCTTTGGAGGAGTTTGCACAGAAGGTGGTTTGTTATGAAGCTCTGGGACAACAACTTAATTAGACCAAACATAAACAGCTAGATCTGGAGGCTGGTCTTCGCCAACCACTGGGTTAGCCTTGTCACAACACTCTGCCTGCAGCAGCCAGCCTTGATCTCAGAGAACTGGAGCTGGTGATTCTCCATCGTTGCAGATTGCTGAAATCGATTTAGGTTTTCAATGAGGATGAAGAAGGAAGAGAATTCATGTGGTCTCAAACCGTAGACATATTAACATATATATACTCTGTATTGAGAGGGGAGTAAAGAAGCATTGAAGATCATGGTTGATGAGTATTGAAATAAAGAAATGAATGACAAGAAGAAGAAGTTGGTTGGTGATCCAATGAGAGTTCATCAAGAGAAGCCAGTTTGGTTATAATTGTACATATTTGCTCCAAAATCTATTAATTTGACCTAATTTATCTTGTAAGGTAAGAAAAGAGTTGGGGAGACTTAGTATGGACGTTGGAACCTACAAAAGTAAAGAGAATCAAGTTTGAATGAAAGTATTTAGTTATGTTTTTTAATAAGACAAGAAGAAGTCACATGGGTTGATGTGAAAAATCAGCTTGAACCTATCACTTTCACTCAAAGAAATTGTTTTATCCTCTCTCATGTCCCTTTCTTCTCATCTGGACATGCCGTCCTTTGTCCATATCCTCTTAGTCTCTTCCATTCCCCCCCCCTATCATATATTAGTTGTTTAGTATTTCTCTTTGTTTATTGTAAGTGATTACCGATTCAAAGGCTTCACCATTCTTGGTACAAGTTGAACTGAATCAATACAAATTTCTTTCAGTCTAATTTCTTACGTGGCTCTTTTTTTTATGTGTCTAAACAATATTTCTAATATAAATAATTGAGTATTACTTTTTATGATTTAGAGACTGCCTTAACTATTTCTTTTTAAGACAATCTAATACTTATAAAATTTATCAAAGTCTTCTTTATACACTGTCTTAAATTTTAGCTTACTAATTTAAATTCTCTTCATCTTTAAGTAGCTTTAAGATACCTTTGCTTCCTAATCTTGAAAGAAAATTTCATCGACCTTATTGAAATCTGAGAGACACTTTCCAACTTCTTTGCTTACTTAACAGTATCATGTGTTTCCTCTTCGAAGTACTTAATATTAAAAAAGGAACTCAGATTCCTGCTCCAGCCTAGCACCACATCAACCAAATAAAAAAAATTCAACCTTTTTTCAAGCTCGATAGAAACTGAATTAAGAAGTAAAAAGTAGGAGATATAACTGATTTCGTCAATTAATCCAATAAATCCAAAACCCTTATTCAAACGCAAATGTTGGAAAGACATTCAAATTGCAAACATTTTAATTAATGATTTTTTTTGAGAAAAAAACTTCAATGATTTGCTTGAGGGGATTTGGCAAACTCCTTAATCAACATCTCAGTGACTCTCTAGATTTTCGTTTTGTGAGTGAAAAGTAATTATTGAAAACAATCAGATATGGACCGTCTCCATCCCTTTTTATAGTATAACAAAGTAAGGAATAGCGATAGAGCCTGACGAAAGGAGTTAATGGTGAAACGTAATTGCATGGTTTCAAGGTTGAAGAAAAAAAAGTTGAATATAAGCGTTACACATAGGTTCTGGTATCGTCGCTGGGAATTATGAAAATTGAGAAGATGCATGATGTCGAAGGAGTATTATTTAATGGACTTCAAATGCCATTTGAGAAGTTGGGTTTATCAATTTATCAATAACTTGTATGGCCTAATATGACATGTTTATTTGTTTGTAACGAAAATATAAGTTTTTCTGTTAAATGATTGCCACCTGTCTTTTTCTGCCCCCATGCTCATGATGATATGTCACTCTATATGAAGAGAGCATTTTACTCTATTAGTATATAGATCATTAAATTTGTATTTATTTGTACAATTTAATTACAGATTTTGAGTGCTGTATTTGGACCAAGTTAATAAATTAACTTGAGGTGAGAATTTTTCTATGTAAAAATATACACATCTTTAATATATAGATATATGATTTGAAAACCAAAATCAAATAAAGACATAATTATAATTATATTATTTTGGTGTATATTCTAACACCAAAGAAAATTAGACAACATTGCTTACTTTTATTCATAAAATGAAATAAGAACTTATAGCATCATCAATATTATTGTATAATCCAACCATACATAAGTTTTTCAGGTTTACCATCTTTTGATAAGTAGAGAGCATCTTCTCGTGCGTTCCATACAAATAGCGCACCACATCTAAAAAGCCCACCTGTATATGCTACAAACGTTTGATGATATACATGGCTGTCGCTACTCCAGTATAAGCCACAATTGAACTTTGTAGTGAAAATAACATTATCATGAAAACTAAAATTATATGCAGGATCTTTAAATTTCACAAAGTGATCGCCTAGATCATTGTCTCTGGATTTGCAATGAACATCGATAGTACTTTTAGAGAAAGTTAGACTATTTTGAAAAGCTAAGGTGTTTTTATGACATGTAATAGCTTCATTAGACCCAAAACATAAAGCAACTATAAGAAATAAAATATTAAACATGAAATTCATTAATTTGAATAAACCAACGATTCTTAAAATTCTGATTATATTTGAGAGGGCTGTGAAAACGAATATCAATTAAATTTTAGTATGTAAGTATATATATATATATATATATATAATTTATTGGTTTCTTAAATTCCATAGAAGCAAACTTTGACTAGAATATACTTTAACTAGTAACAAATAAATCTTGTTTTAGTTTATTTTTCTTCTTCCTAACAGTTAATAAGATTTTCAAAAAATTAGTCAAATTTCTATTTTTGATCTTATGATTAAAAAATAGTCAAAGTCAATTTTTAAAATAGTCAAATTTCTATTAATGTTAGTTGGTTAATATTTTTAGTATATTGTTATAGGAAAACCGGTAGATGGTAAAATGAAGATAGTTAAAGATACATGATTAAATATGATATGAGATACGAGTGTAATAAACATGCTTTTTTAAAAAAACATCTAAGAATTTTATCGTGCTTAATATTTTAAATTTGTTATTTTTACTATTATGTAGATTATTTTGTTTGATTTGTATTTTCTTATAAATATTTCTTGGTTTTATAATTTTCAACATTTTTCTTTGTTTCTTGTAAATTTGGAACATGACTTGTTAAAAAAATTAGTATATACCACATATTTTTTGCTAGTATAAAATATGGTTACAATTCATTAAATTGTAAAATGAATTGCATGATAACACAGTTTGGTTTGATGTTATTTTTACTTCTTAGTAGTTAATCTCCATTGACTTCCTATGTGATATAATGTTACAAATTCTGTATTTTATTTTTTCTTAATTTTTGTTTGAAACTTTAGTTTATGTTTATGGAAATATTACTAGTTATCTCGCACTGTGAGTGTTTATAATGACGTTATGAACATCATTTTCATTTCGCTCTTTGATATTCATTTCTTTGTGAAAGTATCTGTTTTTCATCTTATATACTTAGCCACAATAATGTGAAACCACGATAAAATTTGTTTATCAAACTATTATTTTTGCTACATACTTTTCTATTGTGAATCTGCTTAGAGCTACACCTTTTTTTTTTTTTTAATTCTGGAGGTTCATTCCCTATTTTCAATTGTTTCCCTAAATTTGGAATTATATTTAGTTTTTAATTATTTTTATCTTCATTTTTTTTTTTCGTTTTTGTATTTTCTCTAGTCTTTTTATATGTTTGGCTATATATTCTGTTTTTATTTATTTTATCCCTTGGTTTTGTGACTTTGTAGGTTGTTTATAATTGTGATATAACTATTGATACATTTTTTTCTTAAAAATATTCTTCTCCTATTTATTTTATCCCTTGGTCTTGTGGCTCTGATTTTTTAGATAAAAATATTTAACAGGAGGGGAATCTGACATGTAAGAAATGCAAGTTTTGTTATTCTAAACATGTAACAAATTAATGGTATGCAACAAAATGATTACGTTTGATTTTCTCTTGAAACTAAAAGTGTGCATGAGACGAAATAAGAAATTAAAAGGTGAGCTTGCTTCCAAGGATAGAAGATTTCTGATAGCTTACAATACTCAAGCTTAGAAAGGAAGACATCAAGATTGAAGGCAATGCAGTGTAACTCCATCAATGTCTGCAAGTGCTCGTTTCCAAGGATAGAAGATGTCTGATAGCCTAGATATGTAGGATTTAAAGCGATTTCAAGAGCAGATGTTACTTAAACCAATATTGTCACCTGAATAATCCCAAAATTATTATGACTTCTATCTAATAATCTCTCATGTTCATTTGATTTGTTGCAATGGCAGAGTGTACATGGAACTTATAGGAAGAGTTTGCATTATAATAAAAAACGGGTATTTCTTTGTAGAATGTTAAACTTATATATTTGATTTAGTTTTTATTACAATGAATGCATCTTGTATCAAAACGAAAAAGACAATAAAATTTTAAAAGAGATTATAAAATCCTTTTAAAATATAGTGTTATTGAACATGTCATTTCATAAAATACTGCGAAATTCACTTTTATTCAATAAAACTAAAGTTGTAGATCTTAGAGAGCTTTAAATGTTTCTAGAATGTTTGAAATGAGTTTCTTCACTATAAAAATCCAAATTTCATAGTTTTATATAAATTTTTAGAGTGGTTTAACAAAAATTACACAAAATTATTAAATTCACTTAAAATTATCTAAAAACTCATAAAAGGTTAAATCACTTCAAATTTAAGATTGAATACACCATCTATATGCATGTCATCTTGAATCAAACCACCTCCCCGTAGAATCTTTGTATCCCTTTCGTCCCTTCATCTTCATTGTAGATATTTTATTCCTTACAAGCTTGTCTATGTAGTTTTCACTTGATAGTCACAGTCTGAGGTGATCCACCATGACTTCGCCCTTTATGTTCTTGTCAAATAGAATAAATCGTCTACCGAAAGTATAACAAAAGGAGAAATAACCGAGTCTTTTCTTGGCTTTTATCCACCAGCATCTTCAGAACTATAGACCATTTGTTTGAGTAAAGAGCACTGAGAATTTTTACGTTAACCCTCAGTTGATGTTTTTAATTTTTTTACAAATCACTTCTTTGATCGATTTTTTTTACAAATCACTCTAACCAGAAAATAGAAAGTAAACTAAACCATATTCAGCCAAATTTATTCCCAAGCAAACCAAGAGACCTCAAACCCTATATCAAACTTAAACAGCATGCAGAGAGGTGGAGATAACAAAAGAGAAAGACCAAAGGCAGTACCATATCTTAATAAAATCTTCTCAGCATCACTAAGTTGTCATGCTTCAGCAATATCTTGCAACTCTAAAACCACATCATATAGTTTTGGGCTTTAAAGTCTTCTATTGTTAGTGAAAAAAAAGAGATAAAGAACCTTATTTGTATTTATGGGTGTTTTCACCTTTTTCAGATGGGCTTTAACAAACAGAAGCTAAGCCCAATAGTAGTAAGGCGTCGGCCCAAGTGTAAAAGATTAAAATTAGGGTTCCTATATATTTTCTTCTTTTACTCGCAACAAGAAGGAACGATCTCTCATCGAAACAGTTAGTTGAAACAGTGAAGAAACCATAGTTCTTCAAGATGGGTCGTATGCATTCAAGAGGGTTCGTCAAGTTCTTATCACTATTTTTCGATTCAGGCTTTAGTTTTTGTTTTCTGATCTCCTCTTCTTCTCATTTGTCTCATGTAGAAAGGGTATCTCTGCATCTGCTTTGCCGTACAAGCGTTCACCCCCGACTTGGCTCAAGACCACCGCTCTTGATGTAAGACTTCTCACAAATCCTGAGTTTTGATTCGTGTTTTAGATATTAGCTTCAGGTTTATCTCCCATTGTTGTCTTAAAGACCAGAACTTTGGATCTTAGCTTCAGTTATATTTTCCATTGTTGTCGTAAAGACCAGAACTTTAGATGTTAAGCTTCAGTTATATCTTCCATTGTTGTCGTAAGACCAGAACTTTAGATATTAGCTTCAGTTCGATCTTGCATTCTTGTCGTAAAGACGAGCTTTAGCTCATATTATGTTTTGTTGGGTTTGTCGGAACGTTTGCTTTTTAGCTCTGTAATATTTGATGTTATTATACTTTGGGTCTGATCATTCCATAGGTTGATGAGTCAATATGCAAGTTTGCAAAGAAGGGTTTGACACCATCTCAGATTGGTGTGATTCTTCGTGACTCTCATGGTATCCCTCAGGTGAAGAGTGTTACCGGAAACAAGATCTTGCGAATTCTGAAAGCTCACGGTTTGTGTTTTAACCCTTGATCTTATCTCTTTATTCTATATATGCAGGATGAAGCTTAAAGAGTTTCATATTGTTCTTGTTGTTGGTAAAAAGGTCTTGCTCCTGAGATTCCTGAGGATCTATACCATTTGATCAAGAAAGCAGTTGCTATCCGCAAGCATTTGGAGAGGAACAGGAAAGATAAAGATTCCAAGTTTAGGTTGATTCTTGTGGAAAGCAGGATCCACCGTCTTGCCCGTTATTACAAGAAGACCAAGAAGCTTCCTCCTGTCTGGAAATAGTAAGTGCAATATCCTCTCTGTTTTGTTTTTTCTTATCTTTTACTCCTAATATATTTCATGATTTTGCCTTTTTTTTTTTTTTTTTTGCAGCGAGTCTACAACTGCCTCTACTCTTGTGGCTTAGAGGAGTGACTTGAAAGACTTTTGTTTCTATTTGCGTATCATTGGACTTAATTACTCTGTTTGCGTTAGTGTTTTCTGTTGGTAAAATTACAGTGATGATTTTGATAATTTCAATGAACAAATGTTTTAAAATTTATTGTTCAAAGTATCAAAAAGGCGTTTCATCAAGTGCTACGTATCAGTAAAGCAACAGTCTTGAAAGATTATAAGTGCCCTTGATGAGATTTAAAACCCTGTCAGATATAGGACATGTCAAATTGGTATGAGATAAACGTGTATATGCAATTATACAAGAGAACAACAATAAGGTCAATATTTTACTTATCACTTGATCTTGATGAACAGCTTGAAGGTGGTTAAGCTGAATGGTCTCTTTAGTCACTAATCTCTTGGTTTTATAAATGGGCTAGAATTTTTTTGAGAGCTAGTGGAATTGCAAGTATGAGCCCATCGGATTGTGATATATCATCAACTTGGTTAACAATCACTGTGGTTGGATTTGAGAGTGGGCTTTGATAATTGGAAGTTAAACCAACAATCACTGTGGTCGAACCGGCCGGGTTGCAATTCAAGTGAACTAAAAAAAGTTCCTAACTCAAGTTTACATCATTTTTTCTTCTTTTTTTCTTTCTGTGTATCGAATTTTGATGGATTCGACTCTGAATCCAAACAAGCATCTCAAAGAACAGTAAAGCTTCTCTTTTTTTTTTCTTTCTATCGTGATCCTTATTACTTCGCACTGTTTAATTTCTAGTTGTTACTTATTGCAGATTCGTAAGCAATCTAGATGGATCATCCATTCTGGAAATCGCAGCACTATTAACCATTGTCCCTGTAAGTTTGCTTCTTATCCACATTTCTTTGATTAGCTCAATCTTCTGAATAATAACGTTTATTTGTTTTCAGCTATTGGTTCTTATTCGATACTCCATTGGCTCTCACTGTAAGAATCACTGCGAACATACAATTGCTAAAACTCTCTGCTTTGCTTGCAAGACCAATCACCATTAAAGTCTTCTCCTTTGTGCTTTTTTCCATGTTTGTATTATAGATAACAATGACAAATCCGTTTCATCGAAGAAGAACGATAATGAGATCGTTGTTTCCAGAACTTGGAAGGCTTACAGTTATTACATATCCTTGGACTTCATCTCCATTGTCTTCCCCATGCTCTTGTTCTTCACCGTATGTCCCTTAAAGCCTTCCTTTGTGTTGTCTTATGGTCATCAAAACTGATTAATGATTATTATTATTGTAGGTTCTGTCTGAATGGGTTTATCATGGGGTAGTTTTGTTATCTCTTCTGTTGCTTGTTCTCTATGTGACTGCGAAAAGGTAGAAAGTTTTCTTGTATTTTTCACTTACCTTCAGTAACAATCCTTTGGTAGCTTTTAAAAGAAAAAAAAAAACTAAAAAGATATGATTACAGATGTTCTTCAGAGTTGCAGAGAGGACAGTCTCTCTCGTTTAGAGCTAATGTATCTTCCTATAGAGTTGCTCTGGTATACAACACTACCTTTTGTGGTGATAAAGTTCACTTATCTTCGTACTCTGAAAGTTTTTCTCGTTGTTGCAGATGCTAATTACATGCTTGTGTATCTTGGCTGTTGACTTCACTATCTTTCCGAGGAGGTACGCCAAAACAGAGA
Source organism: Sinapis alba (assembly GCA_012274485.2). NCBI lineage: Eukaryota > Viridiplantae > Streptophyta > Magnoliopsida > Brassicales > Brassicaceae > Sinapis > Sinapis alba. Next base: position 320,013 of record MU105595.1, read on the forward strand.
CTTACGGTACTAGCTTGGTATGTTTTCTGGAATGTCAGAATCACATATTTGTCTTCCTTTAGTTACTTTAGGCTCTAAACATGTGATGATTAGTAACTGTATGTTACAACTTGAAATGAAAGCAGATGGATCTTGGGGTTGGGTCTTTTGTGTTGGCTAATGCTATAGTTTCTCGGCAAGCTAGAGACGTCTCATCAGGGTGGGTGATTCTCCTTTAACACTTTGTTAGTGGTTCACCATAATGTAAACTTGGTCCAATTCTTTTTACTTGCATTGCTTTAGAAACTGGATTACTGGACTTAAGGCAACTGCTCCTCTGCTATTACTCGGGTTTATTCGTTTAGTTACCACTTCAGGTGTGGATTATCAGGTAAAGAAAACTCTGCTCCTTGATGATTAGCGCTTTACAAACTCTAACCATTGTTGTTCTAAACGGTATATGAAGGTCCACGTTACGGAATATGGACAACACTGGAACTTCTTCTTCACACTTGCAGCCATATCAATTCTCACATCATTTGTTAACATACCAGCTAAGTACTGTGGAGCCCTAGGTTTCGCTGTTCTTGCAGGTATGTTCCACTTTTACTTTAGTTACAAGATAATGAAACCTAACTATCTTCAACATATTTGTGCTCAGGGTACCAAACATGGTTGGTTAGTGGACTGAACACATATCTACTTTCTGAAGAAAGAGGAGATAGCATTATCAGCAAGAACAAGGAAGGAGTATTTAGCACCCTTGGTTATTGGGGCATGTACCTTCTCGGCGTTCACTTAGGGTATCGTCTCTTCTACGCAAAACATTCCAATACTCGAAGCACCACAAGCTCAATCGCTAGAGTCTTTCTCGTTTCTCTTATATTATGGTAAAAAGCAAGTGGTTATATAACATACTATCTCATTATAATAGTATCAATGACTCATGAGCATCTTTGTAAGTATGTATCAGGATTGTGACTATACTTGTTGACAACTATGTCGAGAGGATTTCCCGTAGAACGGTAATGATACTCACTCAAAGCTCAAAAGCATTTCAATATTGGTTGCTAATCATTTTTATCTTCTGCAGTGCAACATGCCTTATGTTACTTGGGTGCTCGCTCAAGATCTTCAGGTCTTTTGAAGTTTTATATTAGTTACAAAGGTGAAGACTTTGTCTTTGAGATTGGAGGTATGAGACTTTTTGTTGTTCCTTTTTCAGGCGTTGGGTATATTCATGCTTTCTAGTTATATACCAATGAACAAACTCTCATCACTTGAAGAAGCAATTGACCAGAATCTTCTAGCTACCTTTCTTCTTGTAAGTCTCTTCTTATCAATCTGATTTCTCAGAAAGTCCTTTTCAGTATCTTGAATCTCTGTGAACTCTTTTTTCTTTTGTACAGGCAAATGTATTTACAGGAGTGGTGAACATGGCTGTAGATACCATATTTGCTTCTCCACTAGCTTCCCTTGTGATATTAACTGCTTATGCCTTTGCTTTATGTGCTATCATCGGAACCATTCATTTCTCCGGTTTCCGGTTAAAGTTCTGGTAGGAGGATACTACAACATCTTTGTAAACTTTTTACTGGTCTTTTATGCGACATGTCTGTAATTGATTCAGACCTGCTTGTGACGCATATGAAGAGAGAGAAGCTCTTTTTTTGGGTCAAATAGTCTTGTGAAGTCTAATCTTTTACTGAATCTGATGTGTTCTTTCAGCGGCACACAGTTCGTTAACACTACATGTAAACCACGTAGTTTCGACCTGATATTATGAAAAGAAGCTCTTATTTTTGATCAATCCCACTGTTGTGAATAGCTCTAACACATTTATTGGAACCGAAGAATCAAACCGAACCAAACCGAAAAATAAAGTTTGGTTTGGGTTTGGATCCTATCAATTATACTACTAAAATATCTTAGAATTGGAATCGAACTAAGAACTAAATTGATACTTGAATTTCTATAATATAGTTTATATATTTATAAATATTAATTAGTTTAGTTTTTGAATAATAAAATAATTTTAAAATATTATTTGTAAGTTGAAATATCAAAAAATCGCGTTACTAAAATATTTTTATCCAAAATATTATGAATTATTTAAATTTTATATGAATTTTTTTTAAAATATATTATATATAATTTAAAATTTCAGTTCTTTTTTTTTTTAATCCAAACTAGTAAAAAAATAAAAATAAACAGGAACCAAATATGATGCGAAATTAATTTTTAAAAAATGTTGTTCTCAACTTTGTTATCTTAATCGAATCAAAAATTAAAATAACCAAATCGAATTTTCTAAAATCCCGAACTGATCTTAAATATCTAGGACCGAAGAACCGAACCGAGAACCGAATGCTCAGTTATAGTTGTGAAGTCTGAATCTTTTCTTGTATCTGTTGTGATATCAGATGATGTTCATAAAAACACCCAACTAAGCCCAACAGTTCATTAGCAAGTAAACGTCATGTAGTTTTGATCTGATATCAGATGATGTTCATAAAAACACCCAACTAAGCCCAACTTGAGCCCATGCACCGAACTTAGCTTTGATCGTATCAATCATCTCCGCCGATCCAAAATTTTGATTTCAGTTGATCGGAGTTCTGCTTATACTATAAATGGTTTCCCGGAGAGATTACCGGAGCTTAAGATCTTGCAGCGGATGGCGTCGGTTTCTATTGCTCGTCCCCGTGCTCGTTGTTCTTCCTCACCTCTCGTCACTTGTTGATTACTCTTCCACTAGGGCTAAGACAAGCACTCGTAGCAAGAAACTAGATCACCTTGTACTCGGTCCTGCTGCTGGATTAGGCTTTCCCGATAGATTGCATTGCCGAGGTTAGTACTTCGCTGTTAAGCTCGCTCTTATGGCACAGATTCGAATCGCAATCTTTGATTTTTTGTTTCGGGGATAGGCACAAATCTGAGCAATGTTGTCGTCACGAACTTAGGGCAAGAACACAAACCTTCGTTTCAAGACTTTGTCTTTATAACCATATAGCTTGTCTTGTTGCTTCACAGTGTTTCTATGTTTTAGAATAGCTCGGTGAGAAGTTAGTTTAGAAGCTGTAAATTGATACAACTTGGTGCATTGTCTATGTTTGTTTAGGCACGAAGGCGCTGAACAAGACGCACACTACGACTTCGCATGTGTCTGGTGCTGCTGGAAATGGAGTTTCGTTTGTCACAGTGTTTACTCTTTATAATAACACATCCCTTGGTGATTTGAAATCCTCCGGTGTGGTTTCTGTTGTTGGGAATGTTACCTACAGCAAGCCAGAGAGGTCAATGGCTGTTCTACACGCATTCGCCTACTTCATTCAGGTAACTTTTGGTTGGTGTTGTTTCTTAGCTTACTGCGTATGATGTCTGCTGAAAGATGTGTTTTTTTTTTTGTTTATGTAGGTGAGTATGCCCAAGAGCAACGTTGTCATATTGACTGATCCAGCTTCTCAGCTTTCTATCCAAGCAAGCAACGTGATGGTAGAGCCTATTCCGGGTGATTATTCACGTGGTAACCTGATGCTTCAAAGGATCATGTCTTACATTGTAAGAGCAAAACCACACTTATACATTAGGTAGAATACATACATTGGTTGCTTTTTTCTATTAATCTATGTGACTATGTCTTTGGCATCCGTTTCCTTTTTTTATTTGTATTTGAGTTATTGGAGAGAATAAAAATGCTCGCTGGGTCGTGATTCTTCTTTGGTTAAAATTTGACCCTGCAGAAGTTTCTTGAGATGAAGCTTGAGAAAAGTGATGGTGGGATGAACCACTATATCTTCACTGATTCTGATATAGCTGTGGTTGATAACATCGAGACTATATTTGACAAGCATCCAGACTTCCATATAGCTCTCACATTCAGGAACAATAAAGATCAACCCCTGAACTCGGGATTTATAGCAGTGAGAGGCACACGTGAAGGGATCCTAAGGTTCGCTTTTCTTTCCTCTTTAAGCAAAATCTCTTATAGTTTAAAAGTAACAGTCGTCTCTTTGGAATCAATGTCTGAACCTGGAATGCTAGTCATGAAACGTATACGTATATATTCAGTAATAGTGATTTCGTTTTTGCATATGATCCAAAAATGCAGAGCTAAAGTTTTTCTTGAACAAGTCTTAAAAGCTTACAAAACCAAATATATGAAGGCATCACGTATGCTTGGTGATCAATTAGCTCTGGTATGGGTTGTCAAATCTCATCCTTCATTTGAAGCAAAGAGATTCACAAAGCCACAAGCGTTCACACAAGAAATAGCTGGAGCTTCAGTATTGTTTTTACCATGTGCCCTATACAACTGGACTCCTCCTGAAGGTGCTGGTCAGTTTCATGGCATGCCATTAGATGTCAAGGTACTCTCACAAACCCTAAAAAACATCACAAATCTATTCAACATATTCTCATTACTCTGAACAAAAAAAAACGCAGATTGTTCACTTCAAAGGATCAAGAAAACGATTAATGCTAGAGGCATGGAACTTCCACAAGACTACTTCGAACATTCCAGATATGTTGTGTCTTGTTCTAGGTAGTGGAAGAACTAAATACGATTTCTAAACTTGTTGACAGTGACTATTTGTTATTCTATGTTTAATATCTATAGGTGATCAGTCACACTCACTACAACAATTACGTGCTGAAGAAGTAACATTGTTTTATTTGACAATAGGAGATGAATCAGATTTACTACAACAGTTACGTACCCAACAAGTAACATAAATAAATTAAATATATAATTACTCAAAAACAAAACTCGAAATCATCTCGCGGCGGCTTTCTGCTCACCGGAATAATAACTCAGGTACCATCTCACGAACTTCTTCAACCCTGTCTGCAGATCCGTTGTCGGTTTATACCCAAGCTCACGTTGAGCTAAGCTGATATTAGCATGAGTGAAGGGAACGTCGCCGTTTCGTGGCATCTTGATCACATTCCTCTTCGCCTTCACTTTCAGCTGCCTCTCCAGTATACTCACCAGATCGGAAACCGGCACCGGCGACGTGTTCCCGAGGTTAAACACTCTCAACTGCGCCGGACCTCTCTTCTTCCCTCCGGTTCCTGTACTCTTCTCCGCCGTGTCAAGCGCCCCTAAACATCCTTTCACGATGTCGTCTATGTAAGTGAAGTCTCTAGCCACCGTGCCGTGGTTCGCCGACTCGAAGATTGATATGGACTTCCCTTTGAGAATGTCTTTAGTGAAGAAGAAGTAAGCCATGTCTGGTCTTCCCCATGGTCCGTACACGGTGAAGAACCTTAGTCCTGTAAGGGAAAGCCCGTAGATGTGGTTGTAAGTATGAGCTATCTCTTCACCAGCTTTCTTCGTCGCGGCGTATAAGCTCGCCGGTTGGTCTGTTCTGTCTTTCTCGGAGAAGGGTACTTTCGTGTTGAGTCCATAGACGGAGCTAGAGGAAGCCCAAACAATGGCTGGTTGCGGGTTAGCTGCTTTGCAGACCTCAAGGAGGTTGACTAGTCCAGCGATGTTGCTGTGAACGTAGGAGCTAGGGTTCTCCATTGCGTATCTAACTCCGGCTTGAGCAGCTAAGTGCATAACGTGAGTGAAGGAGACGATCTTGAAGAGCTTACGGAGGAGTTCAACGTCGTTTATGTCTCCTTCTACGATGAAGACGCCACTTCTCTCTAGTAAAGCTTGTCTCGCACGTTTCAGAGAAGGGTCGTAGTAATCGTTGAAGTTGTCTAGGCCAATGACGCCGTCTCCGCGGCGTTTTAAAGCGGAGGAGACGTGTGTTCCGACAAAACCGGCTGCTCCGGTGACTAAGACTGTCATTCCGTTGCTTGAGGTTCGGGTTCGAGCAGAGGCTCGGATGCGTTTCTCCCAAGCGGGTCCTCCGTAGGTGAAGGTTCGGAGTGAGCGGCGAGATGGGTCGGATTGGGAGGAGTTAGCGGACGGTGGAGATCGGAGGAAGAGTAGGGAGATGAGACAGAGGAGGAAGAAGGAGACGAATACGAACTTGGTGGGAGATGATTGAAACCTGAGACGGTTGAAGTAAGAAGATTTGTCAATCTTGAACTTGCCTGGGCTTGATGGTATGTCGTCAAGACGAGACATCTTTGAACACCTTTGTTTCTTCTTCTTGTTGTCTCTTTAGTTTTTATGACAGCTTCTTGGAGTCTCAGGTTTCTTGGAAGGGTTTAATTAAAGAAGCTTAAACACGAATATAGTCTTTTATTTAATAATATAAATTTTGAGGATCAAAGTTTGGTTAGAGGGTGTGATTAAGAGTGTGAATTATAAATCTGAACATGGGGGATTAAAGAATTAGAGATCCAAATCAAGGAGAAGAAGAAGAAGAAGAAAGAGAGGGTCTTCTTTTGTGAAATAATTGATTGACAATCAAATTTAACAACAAAAGTTGTTGATTATTGAAAAGATTTGTTGTCATGTATTGAATGGAGGTGATTGGTGTGAAATAATATTCCAAGATTTTCGTGAAGCCTCACATCAAATCTATTTTTTCTTTTCCTTGAATGGTGTGTGGGAGAGATTTTGGGGACAATCAATTTTGTTAGTGCTTTTGCTTTAAATAATTACTATACATTTCCAAGAATTGAGCCTAATATAAAACTTCCTATGTATAGCAAAATAGGGTTGAGATAAATCATGTTTAGTCTTTTTATTGAAGCCAACTTTTAAAATGTGTAAAACCCTAAAAAAGGTTATGTAATCATAAGATGTTTAATTTAGTTCTTTTAAAAATTGCAATAGGGCAATAGAAAAAAAGGTGCAAGTGAACTAATGCTATAATGGCACTCAAAGACCCCATGTGAAGAGATTGATTACATAAGACAAGAACATGTCCTCTCCTTTCCCTTTATGAATTGGCAGAACATGTCCCCATGCCTTTGTCCCTCCTTCAGATGTATCTACTCTTAGATCTACTATTTTGTCTCTATACTGCATATGCAGTTAAAACTCCAAGACAAACACAAGAAACAAGAGTAAGACAGACAGTCAAGCCCTTTTGTTCCAAGTTGGAATTTAGATTTAATCTAAGGCTGGGTTAAACTAGAGAGTTGGGCTCAAAAAGGGCTGGGACAGTATGGGCTTGCCGGTTTACTTTTCACATAATAAAAGAAATCGGTTTAGCTATAATAAAAAGCATCTCACTCAGTACCGGTACAAGCACACAACTTAATACTCTTACAGTGGCAACAGATCTCAGTTGGATTTCAAAAGAAAGGACAAATGGGCTTAGTGTCTTTTTAGTGCTTTGTGATGCTTTCAAGGACTTGGAAGTAGTCAGGGAAAGTTTTCCTGGTGCAACCAGGATCCTTGATGGTCACTGGAACATCAGCACAAGCTGCAAGAGAGAATGCCATTGCCATTCTATGATCATCATATGTATCAATCTCGGCTGGTTTCAGCTTTGCTGGTGGAGTTATCACACAATAATCTGAACCCTCTTCCACTGTAGCTCCAAGCTGAAAGCAAAAACCACACAAATTATACAGGACTGAGCATTATAAACCGAGAGAAAGAGAGAGAGAGATAATGAGTCTTTACCTTTCGAAGCTCTGTGCAAATGGCAATCATCCTTTCTGTCTCCTTTACTCTCCAGCTAGCCACTATATGATAGAAAGATTGCAGGAGAGGAGAACTAAGTGACTATGAATCTTAAAAATCCCAATTAGATGGTTAGAGGGTATCATTACCATCTCTAATGGTGGTTGGACCATCTGCAAAGAGCGCAACAACTGCAAGAGTCATGGCTACATCAGGCATTTTGTTCATGTTTACATCAACAGCTCGCAAATGTCTCATTCCAAAAGCATCTCTAGATGGTCCAGTCACAGTCACACTGTTGTCTGTCCAGGACACTTTACATCCCATTTTCTCAAGAACCTCAGCGAACTTCACATCTCCCTTTGAGATTCATCACCAAAAAAAAAAAGGAAAAAAGAAAACTGAGCTTAGATTCTTCAAATGTTACACACAACTAGTCAAAGCATCAAAATGATGAAACTTTGAGCTATCAAATTTCATTATAAACTTAGTGTTACCTGCAGGCTGGTTGTTCCACAACCTTCAACAGTAACAGTTTCACCGGTAATGGCAGCACCAGCCAAGAAATAGCTAGCACTCGAAGCATCACCTTCTACGTAAGCATTACCAGGCGACCTGAATGCCATTTGGTCAGTCATTTTTTCTGTCAAATCTAATTCTAAGGTATGTGATTACAGAAAAAGGAAGAAGAAAGAACCCTTACTTGTATTTCTGACCGCCCTTAACAAAGAAACGATCCCAGCTGTCACTATGTTGGGCACTAACACCAAAACGTTCCATCAACTTCAGTGTCATTTCAACATATGGAACTGAAATCAATTTATCAATGATCTCAATCTCCACGTCTCCAAGAGCCAAGGGAGCTGCCATGAGCAGAGCAGTCAAGTATTGACTACTGATTGAACCAGATAGTTTCACCTGAAAAAGCAGAACATGTCTAATGTGTCAATCAAGAGACCATACAAAAGCTAAAATCATGTCAAGCTAAGGCAGTGTGATGAACAAAGACTGCTGAAACTATATTCATAAATAAATGTCAGAGATTGCAAGTTCACCTTTCCACCGGGAAGGCCACCATTGGCGTTGACACGAACAGGAGGGCAGTTAGTACCAAGAGTACATTCAACATCAGCACCAAGCTGCTTAAGACCAACAACCAAATCTCCTATAGGTCTTTCCCTCATTCTAGGCACCCCATCAAGCACATAACTGGAAACAAACCAAACTAAAAGCATCAGGACAAGATTAATTCTTGACATAATAAAACAAAGATACAAAATCACTCCTTAACCTACCTTGCGTTGCCACCTGCAGCAGTAACTGCAGCGGTAAGTGGGCGCATGGCTGTTCCTGCATTCCCAAGGTACAATTCAATATCACTCTTAGAATCTAAGGAAGCTGGGAATATCCCGCCACATCCTTCAACAACCGCACGATTGTTCTCACTGTCACGTTCCACATTAAGCCCCAACTTGTTCAACGCATCAAGCATGTAATTGATGTCATCACTGTTCAACAAGTTGTCAACCACAGTTGTTCCCTATAAAACCCACAGCAAAGTGTTAACCTTTCTTCAACCTCAAGCCGAAAAAAACAAAACACTAAGTATACAGAGAAAGAAGTAAACCGACCTCAGATAGAGCGGCAAGAAGAAGAATCCGGTTGGATAGAGACTTGGATCCGGGTAGCTTGATAAGACCCGAGATTTCTCTAATGGGTTGAAGCACAATCTCCGACGCTTTCTCCGCCGTGGAAACAGAGGCCGTTACCTTAACCGGCCGAGTTACAGAACGGTTTAGCACCATCCCATTCTTCTTCAGCCCCCACGAAGAGATCAGAGGCTGCTGCTGCGTCTTCAGAGAGACAAAGAAGGGTGATTTGCGTTGGTTTGATTTAGAGAGATTGGAGATAACACATGGGTTCTGCACGCCGCAATGGCAGATTCTGCTAGCTTGAGCCATTGGGGAAAAAAGTTTTGATCTTTGAACTCACTCACCTAAACCCACTCTCTGCCTCCCTCAAAGTTATAAACTTTTCGTCTCCAACAAATATAAAACTTTGGGGGTTTGGTGAGAGAGGAGGCCAAGAAGGTAGCCATCACATCCTTCACCAACCCACCTCTACGACTCGAGCGATGGTATGAGCATTTTCTACTAGCCAGTTAGAATGTTGCACGTGTTAAGTATTTGTCCAAGTCAGCTATTACAGACAGCAAGTGGGAAAGATTTGGTTTTGGTTAGGTAAAGACTTAAGAGGGCTTAAGATTTGGTAGTTTTAAACGGGGCCTCAAAGAAGTTATTGGGCCTTTTTAACAAAACCCCAGTGCGGTTCTCAAAGGAGAGCTTCACTTCTTCCAGTTTATATGTCACAAACCCCAAATAATTGAACCGACGCGAGGTTCGGTTTAGGATAGACCACAGCGATTCGAAACTCTAAATCTGGTTTAGAGTTTGGAGAAGATGCCTAATCCGGTTAATTCCGAATCCAATCGACAGTGAGCATAATCAATCCGAAGTAACTGAACCGAATCGGTTCGGTTTAGCTAGACCAAAGAACTCTTTATCTGGTTTAGAGTCTGAGCAAGAGCAAGTATGGAGCTTTACCATTTCCTTTTCGTTCACTTCCTACAAAAGAATATTCCTTTCTCCCTGTCTCACCTTCACCTCCGGCTAAGGATCCGGCTTAGAGCTTGATGTTTCGTTTTCTTCAACTTACGTGGCGTGAAAGCTGATTAAAACATTATTCGACGTGAAGCTTCTTCTTCTGTCTGAATAGTCAGTGTATAGACAGACACAAAGCTAATCCAGGTGATCTCTTTTGTCTTCCATCTGAAACTCTAGATTCTGATCAACAATGTAGAAAGTTGTGAACTTTTAGGAAGTTAACACTGTTTAAAGAACCTTTAGGTTTTGATGAACTTCGAGATCTAGACAGATTACTTGGGTTTTGTATGAGATTCTGAGATTGAAAAAAGGACCATGCTTTGCAGGAGAAACTTGGTGGGTTTTGTCTGAAACAGAGAGATTCAATTCTTGTTTGGTGTTTTTTCAAGTATGCTACCTAGTGGGTTGAAAGAAACTCAACTCAACAACAATAACAATCAGAAGGTTCATCCACAACCAATGGAACAATCAATCAACCAGAACCCTGAAGCTATGGAAGCACTTATCTCCAACCTCTTTGGAAACATCTCTTCTTTGAAATCTGCTTACATCCAGCTTCAATCTGCTCACACTCCTTACGACCCCGAGAAGATTCAGGCAGCCGACAAGGTTGTGATCTCTGAGCTCAAGAATCTCTCGGAGCTGAAACATATTTACAGAGAGAACAACCCCAAGCCTGTGTGTGTCTCTCCCAAAGACTCTCGTTTAGCTGCAGAGATCCAAGAACAGCAGAGTCTGTTGAAAACTTATGAGGTTATGGTGAAGAAGTTTCAGTCTGAGATTCAGAACAAAGACTCTGAGATCACTCAGATGATGCAGAAGATCGAGGAAGCGAATCAGAAACGTCTTAAGCTTGAGAAGAATCTTAAGCTAAGAGGAATGTCGTCCACTAACGAATCTTCTGGTGGAGATGGTGATTTGCAGTTTCCTGACTTGACCGTTGAGCTTTTTGTATCTACCTATGAAGCTGCTTCTAAAGCTGTTCATGATTTCTCAAAGCCGTTGATCAACATGATGAAAGCTGCGGGATGGGATCTTGACTCTGCAGCTGATTCTATTGAGCCTGATGTTGCTTATGCCAAGAGGCCTCACAAGAAGTATGCGTTTGAATCATACATATGCCAGAGGATGTTCAGTGGGTTTCAGCAGTTAAATTTCTCAGTAGACTCAGCTGATGACACTGAGACCTTCTTTCGTCAGTTTCTTGCTTTAAAGGACATGGATGCACTAGATGCTTTGGGTACAAACCCTGATTCCAACTTTGGTAAGTTCTGTAAGAGCAAGTATCTCATCTTGATCCATCCAAAGATGGAAGCTTCTTTCTTTGGAAACCTAGACCAGCGTGACTACGTGACAGGAGGTGGGCACCCGAGGACCGCGTTTTATCAGGCCTTTTTGAAACTAGCAAAGTCTATATGGTTATTGCACAGGCTTGCTTACTCGTTTGAACCAGCTGCAAAGATATTCCAAGTGAAAAAGGGTAGTGAGTTCTCTGATTCGTACATGGAAAGTGTTTTGAAGAACATAGTTGTGGATGAAAAGGGAGAGAGCCCAAGTGTTGGTCTCATGGTAATGCCTGGGTTTTGGATTGGTGGAAGTGTGATTCAGAGCCGAGTTTATGTCTCAGGTGTGAAGGTCGTTGAATGAAAGGAGATTCTGATCTTGTCCTAAAGCTTCTCACTATGTTGTGTAACTTTTATATTTTTCTACTTTTTATAAATTATATTTTCAGCGAGCTTGCATGTAATTGTTCAGAACTCATAGGCAAAAGAGAGAGAGAGTATTTATTCTTCCAAACAAAATAAGTTTATTATCATATATAAATGTTGGCCTAATGTTGTTAAGATACATGAATATCTCAGATGATAAAATATCATAAATGTTACAGCCGCTAGTAACTGAGAAACGGTCTTAAACAAAGTGCATGTCTTAAATTATATCAGCTATCATATGTTACCAAGCTGAGATTTTGACCGAATACTAATTGAATTTGCTATCATATTTTTTTTTTTGTATTATGGAACCAATTTTATGGATAGACTTTCACTCTGAATATTCAAATTCAAATGAACAGTTAAATAGATTAATATCTGCGTGGTCACAAAATGAAAGTAATAAGATGTATTCGAAGTGTTTAGTAATCCAAATTTCTATCTACCACTAAACCACCATCTTTGGTTCTTACTTCCTTTGTTATGTTTGAAATTGGACGAGAGAATCACTATAATAGTTTGCAATACGGCGACTAATTGCTTAACTGAATTTTCAGCAAAATTTACATAGTTCAATTAGAGACACAGGAATAATTTATCGAAAATCTACTTACAAATATATAAATTTGTTTTTAGAACCGTAAAACATTAGACCAAAAACTCATATAGAAATCCATGTTTTGTGTCATATAAAATGTTCATATAGTGCCACTGCCACTAACAAACTAAAACATAGAATTTGTATATGTGAAAATGTTGCTACGTAGTTTGATAACAACAAAATGAACACTTGTAGTTATTATTAATACCACTAATTATTAGGTTTTACGGACAAAAAAAATTATTAGGTTTTATTATCACTGACAAGTGACAAGTAATAACGAAAGCAACAAAAATTAAAACTTTTTAAAACTAATTTGCTACCAAACAAAAATAATAATTACAAATGTTCGTTTTGTTGCTGTCAAACTACGTAGCAAGATTTTATCTTCTAAAATCAAAAGCTTTTATTAAACTGAAGTATTTTTTGATACTATTTAAAAACAAAGATATGTGGGAGGATAAATGCATATTGTTTAAAAATATAGATAACAGATTAAATACTTTTTTATTTATATATTTAATTATTGTATTATATTTATAATAAAATAAATATTTTTTTGTATTTTTTTATTTACAGATTCTGTCACTATATTTAAAATTAATTTAAATTAATTAATTATAAAAGTTGATATTTTTTTGTGGTGAAAATAAAAATACAAACTGAAATATATAGTATATATAATATAAAATATTTTTTAAATATAGTATTATCTTATTTAGTTTAGTTAAATATAAAAATGTTGAGAATTCAATTTTCAAGAAAATAAAATATTATAAAATTAATAATAATTTATAAAAAAACTAATGCAAAAAATTAAAAAATTTAGTATGTTGTTTTATTTTAAAATAAATTAACAAAAAAATATATTAATATATGAATAATATAATTACATCAAATTACATTAAATTATTAAATTTTTAATATAATATTATGTATAAATAAAAAATACATTATTAAATATTTATATTATAAAATAATATATTATACTTTATACGTAAATTACAAAACATAAAAAATACTAAATTTTTATTATAAAACTAACGATTTATGAATTTGTATTGTACATAAATTAAATTAAACATATGGATGCGCAGATGAATTTCTAGTTATAGGATGTTTTAAAACACTTATTATCATCATATATATCCAGCATAAATGACTTATCATTAATTCATTTATCAGATTTGTTAAATCCAGCCACCACTAACCTAAAAGTCTGTTTGTCAGTATAATTAAAACATATTGTAATTAAGACGAATTAATTAAAACGACATTATATGAAATGATAACGATCGAGGACAAACCGAAGACAGCCAAACAAAGTCTTTGCGGGCCTCAAACGGAAACTTCAATTATAAGAAATCAATACCTTATAATAAACTTATTGTGGAAAATCGAATCTTCCGTTTTAATTGTTGAAAATGATAAATTTCAATTTAAATATATGTTCGTACGTCTTTTTAATAACGAGGTTTTAACGATGTTCAGTCTACTATAGCTACAGCTGCTTGTATTCTTTTTCTTTTGCGTGAGAATTTGAAAAACTAATGCGTTCATATAGATATTTGTATATAATTAATACGTTGATCATATATGCACTTGCCGCATAGATATGCATATGAAAATAGAAGTTGAATGCTTAGAATATATCTTACTGAACATGACTGGTGTAGTTGCACTTGCACCCAAAAAAACATGATTGGATTGTTTTGTCCACCATATTTCTTTTATATTTAGACAAAACTTGTCATTACGAATGCGAGACTTGAGACTACGTACGTGAAATTAATGTTCCCCTATGTAATAGATAAAAGTTTCCTTGTTGAGGTGATCAAAAATGTCGTCAAAGACTCAGCAAGATACAACTTCTTTGCCAGGGGCTTGAAGTCAACTGACGATTATTTCCTCCCATTTCCTTTCTGGAGGGCGATTTCCGGTCAACCGGTTATTTCCTTTTCTATCTCTCTCCCTCACTTTGAGTGGATCTACCTACCGGCTCTTGCCACGGTTATTTTGGTGAATCTCTTTAGGAAAGAAGATTCTTGTTTCCTTTTCTTTTCCTCCCATTTACTTTCTTGCCTCCCAAGATATTCGCCTAATTCAATTTCTTTCCCTGTCTACATATTATTTGACCAGCTTTCCTTTTTCTGATGAACTCTCTACGCATTATTGTGGAGTTTTGCTCCATTAACGGGAAATTTGCATTGATTTGCTCAGACCTTCTTCCCAAGAATCATCGCATCCGCCACTTCTCCTCGCCGTACGTCTCCACGTCGAGTGCCTCAATGGCTGGCTCTCTCCATCAGAGTCTCAAATCAATGTCGCTTCATGAGGAGGAAGAACCTCTTACTCTCCCTGACAGCCCGAGATTCAGAGTTTTTGATGAAAATTCGTCAAGTCTTCTGGGAAGACTCCTAAACCCCGACTGTCAGCCCATGGCGAAGATGATTGAATACATGCCTATTGCATGGCGTGTTCAGGGCAGGGTGAGAGGTATTGCTCTGTCACGGGATCGGTTTCAGTTTATCTTTAAGCGGGAAGAAGACCTCCAGACAGTGCTCAACGATCGTCCCTGGTCCTACAATCACTGGGCAATGGTCATTGAGAGATGGACCCCAGACCCCCCAGACGATTTCCTTCGATACATGGATATATGGGTTCGTATCCGACATATCCCAGTAAATTTCTTCACTCTGGATACTATGTATGCCTTGGCTAAGGAAACGGGAACGGTAGTGGAGATTGCATATGATCCTAAGATATCCCATACTAAAGACTACGTCCGTGCTCTGGTTTCTTTTGACACTGAAAAACCAGCGAAAGCTTCTCGAAAATTGACGGTTAAAAAAGGAGTGACAGTGAACATAGAGTTCGAGTATGAGCGAATTCACAAACGGTGCTACCACTGTCTTTGCATTACTCATGAGAAACCCAAGTGTCCTGCCCTTCGAAAAGGTTTAAAGAGCATTAAGGAGGTTCCGCCAGTGGTAGAGCCTACTCAACAAATACCGATGGAGAGAGATGAAAACAACCAGCGTTCTGTCCCGGAGGATGGGCCGCCAGGCTTCCCATTGCTCTTTCCCGAGCTTCCTCCGCAAGAACAGAGGATGGCTATGCTTTATGTGTCTCATTCTGATGATACGGAAAGACGAGCGAGAATCCAACGAGTCAAGCAATCAATTGCTGATCAAGGAAAATCACATGTGGCTACGCTTACAAGACTTACCCCGGACCTTGACAAAGGAAAAGGTCATGTCTTCACTTATCCGGATTTGGACCCCACTGAGCGGAAATCTAATTTCCCTCGCGACTCTTTCTCTGAACCTCCTCAACTCCAAGTGCAACTAGGAGATGAGGAATCATTCTCTTCTCTTCCTACTAAGAATGGAGGCCCCAACTCTGCTATCTCTACGGGTTTTCAGGTGGGAACATCTAATGTCCTTCCTGCCGGTGGTAGCGGAGGAGGTGGCAAAAAAGCTCGGCGCAGGCCTCCGTCCTGGAAAAGGAAAGTGCAAGCAGGCAAAAAATCGCTAGACACGCTAGCTGCTCTGTCTACCCCAAAGGAGAATGGTGGTAAACGAAAGCCAGATCCTCTATCTTTATCTCCAGCAAAAAAACTTTCAGTTCCATCTACTGTTTCGGTGGCTTCCATTTTGAAGCCGCTGCTCCCCCAATGAGTGTTTGGTGCTGGAACTGTCAAGGGGCAGGAAGCTCTGAGACAGTTCAAGTTATTCGGGAAGTTCGTCGCAAGTCCTTTCCGGATATTATGTTCTTGATGGAAACAAAGCAGAAGTTTGGTTACATTTCAGATTTACAAAAAAGTTTAGGTTATGAAGGAATTTATACTGTTGAACCTCTTGGTCTTAGTGGAGGATTGGCGGTGTTCTGGAAAAGTAGTTATGGTGTGGAGGTCCTCTCAGGAGATAAGAGGATCATCGATTTAAAGATTACTATACGTTCGTTGTCCTTCTTCCTTTCTTGCGTCTACGGTGACCCAGTGAAGGAGAGGCGTCAAGAGGTATGGGATAGACTAGTGGGTATTGGATTGAGAAGGAATGAACCTTGGTTGTTGGCTGGGGATTTCAACGAATTGATGTCACATGACGATAAGTTGGGTGGTGTTGTGCGTGAGGAGTCTAGTTTCTGGGGCTTTCGCGACATGGCTATAAGCTGTAAAATTAAGGAGCTCCGTAGCTCAGGTAATGTTCTATCTTGGGGAGGCTGGAGAGAGCGGGTTTGGGTCCAGTGTCGCCTTGATAGGTGTTTCGGGAATGATGAGTGGTTCAACCTTTTCCCAAGGTCTAGTGCGGAGTATGGCGATCTGTGGGGTTCTGATCATAGGCATATGCTGATATGCTTTGTGCTGGAACAAAAAGAACTCAAGCGGGGAAGGTTCTACCTGGACAACCGGTTGCTTCACAAGCCAGGTTTTGAAGAAGCAGTAATTGAAAGTTGGGGTGATACCGGAGATCCAGTGTGCATCATGGATCGTATCTCTCGTGTTCGCCGAGGGATATCAAAATGGAAAAAGTCTTCGGACATCAACTCTCATGAGCGTATACTTAGACTCAAAGCTGCTCTAGAAATGGAGATATCAAAGATCCATCCATCTCGTGTTGCCCTCAAAAGGATCAAGAAACAACTAAGTGATGCCTATACGGACGAAGAAAGATATTGGAGGCAGAAAAGTAGAGAAGAGTGGCTGAGAGAGGGAGACCGTAATACGAGATACTTCCACAATGTGGTTAAAGGTAAGAAGGTCCAAAATCGCCTTCTCATGATGTTGGATGAGTTTGGGAATGAGCACTTCTCAGAAGGCTCTAAAGGGAACATAGCGACTGAATATTTTAGAGAGCTCTTCTTGAGCTCTAATCCCCATGATCTGGAGTCCCTTTTTGAAGATTTTCAAGTGCGGATTACAGATGAAATGAACGCGGGTCTTATAGCTCCAGTCTCAACTGAAGAAATCAGGAAAGCAGCCATGAGTGTTAATGGAGGTAGTGCTCCTGGGGAAGATGGTTTAACTGGAACTTTCTACCATAAATACTGGCATATAATTGGTCCAGCTGTGACTAAAGAGATTCAAAGCTTTTTCACAACAGCAGTATTACCGAAGGGCTGGAATCATACTCAACTTAGCCTCATCCCAAAAATCCCTAATGCTACCCGGATGCAAGATCTCAGACCCATTAGCTTGTGTTCGGTTCAGTACAAGATTATATCTAATATCTTGTGCAATAGGCTAAAGGCTATTCTTCCTGAGGTTGTATCTGAAACTCAAGGCGCATTCGTTTCAGGCCGGCTGATATCAGACAACATCATAATAGCACATGAGATGGTCCATGCTCTTCGGACCAAGGATGGCGTGTCTAACGGTTTCATGGCTATAAAGACAGACATGTCTAAAGCATATGACCGTGTTGAGTGGTGTTTCTTAGAATCTCTGCTGGAGCGCATGGGCTTCGCTAGAGAATGGGTCAGGTGGATTATGGCTTGTGTCAGTACGGTCTCGTACTCAGTTCTATTAAATGGTGCTTCTCATGGCTTCATCAAACCTGAACGTGGGCTACGACAGGGAGATCCCCTGTCGCCTTTCCTTTTCATTCTGTGTGCCGAGGCTTTAGTGAGCTGTATGAACGCGTCTGCTGAGTCAAGTAAACTTCATGGTATCAAGTTGGGAGTCTCAGGTCCTGCTGTGCATCATTTATTGTTTGCAGATGATAGTCTCCTTATGTGTAAGGCGAATGAAATGGAAGCTGGAGAGATCTTAAATTGTCTAAGAAGATATGGCGAAGCTTCGGGACAGATGATCAACCCACTTAAATCTTCTGTGATTTTTGGTTCCAAAGTACCTGTTATTGTCAGAACTGCAGTAAAGGAGATTCTGAACATTGACAAAGAAGGCGGAGAAGGAACATATTTAGGCCTACCTGAATGTTTTAGTGGTTCGAAGAGACAACTTTTGAGCTTCATTCGTGGGAAGCTCCATGGCAGACTGAATGGGTGGTTCGCAAAAGCTCTATCTCAAGGGGGTAAGGAGATATTACTCAAATCAATCGGTCTAGCTCTCCCTATATACGCTATGTCATGCTTTCGATTACCTAAGGATACATGCGCCCGCCTTGTTAGCTTAATGACAGAGTTTTGGTGGAGTAGTGGTTCTAACCGAAGGAAGATAGCGTGGGTTTCATGGCAAAAGTTATGCAAATCTAAATGTGAAGGTGGTTTGGGTTTTAAGGATCTCGAGATGTTCAACCAATCTTTGTTGGGTAAACAAGCGTCTCGCATTTGGAGTAACCCAAACTCTCTTGTAGCTCGGGTTCTCAAGCATAGATATTTCAAGAATTGTTCTTTCTTGGATAGTGGGTTAGGTCCGCGACCTTCCTTTGCATGGAGAAGCCTTCTGTATGGACGTGACCTGCTCCAACAAGGCCTGGTAAAATCCATTGGTGATGGTTCAAGCACTAATGTATGGTGGGATAAGTGGATCATCGACAAGCTGCCGCGGTCCCCCAACTACAAAGCTTCCTCAGTGATTGATCTTACCCTCAAGGTGGAGAATCTTATGGATCAGCACACGGGTTTATGGAACCAGAATCTTGTCAGACAAACGTTTAGTCTTGGTGATGCTGAAATTGTGCTTAAGACTAGAAGAAGACCACACCAAGAGGATAAACTTATATGGGCATACACTAAGAATGGAGAGTACACCTCGAAGAGTGGTTATAAATTCTTAGAAATCGCAGCTGAAAATTCAAACCAAGATGTTCATGTTGTGCCTCCCATGGAAAAGAAATTATGGACAGGGCTCTGGAAAGTCAAAACCTCCCCTAAACTCAGGCACTTTCTATGGAGGGTCCTTTCGGGTGCTTTGGCTGTACGATCTCGCCTGAGAACTAGAGGCATCCACATTGACCCAAACTGTCCAGCTTGTGGTACTGACCCGGAGGATATTGCTCATGTTCTGTTCCACTGCAGGGTAGCTGCAGAAGTATGGCATCGCTCTCCTATCCCCATGCCCCCGTCAGGTTCATGGTCTAACTCGGTTTTCCTCAATCTTTATCACCTCCTAGAATGTAGTAAAAAGAAGAATATTTCCCCAGAGGCTGGTCTTAGCTTTCCTTGGATTCTTTGGCATTTATGGAAGGCAAGGAATGAGTTTTGTTTCGATCATACAAGACAGGATCCGTTACGTGTGTATGAGAAAGCCTCGATGGAAGCAGAAATCTGGCGGGAAACCCAGGCTCCTAGTTCAGTAGTCATGGCTCCTCCTGTCTCTGGCTCCAATGATCATGAATGCTGGTTACGTCCTCCGTCTACATGGCTCAAATGTAATATGGCGTCCTCTTGGGTTTATGACGTTGCTTTGAGTGGAGCTGCTTGGATAGTCCGTAACGAGGAAAGTAGAGTTATCTTGCATAGTCGACGTGCTTTCCCTGTCATGTCTTCTCCCCTGGAAGCGGAGCTTAATGCTCTTCAGTGGTCTGTCGAGTCTCTTGCTCATCATCATTTGGAGCGTGTTGTCTTTGAAACCTCCTCGCTAGATCTTCGTCATGCTCTCCTCCAACCACACCTATTCCCCCAGTTTCATCACTTGATTCCTACCATCTTAGAGGGTCTTAACAAATTCAGTGGGTGGAGTGTCGATTATGTAAAGGCTTCAAGAAATTTGGCTGCTGTGTCGATTGCTTCTAGCGTGACTTCGGATCTACGCTTTCAGTCTTACGTAGCTTCAGGAGGCCCTCTTTGGCTGCACAGCCTGCTGCGGAAAGAAGCCATTTCCAGTTCCTCAGGGATTTCTTCTCAGGTTGCTGTCGGTGTGTAGCTGAAGCTAAGCTCACCTATCTCTCCCGGCCTTCTCTCCTTTTCCTCCGCCTCCCTTGGCTCATGTAGGAGACTTTACGCTATTGTGCTGCCTACTGGTAGCGTTGCCGCTTATTGCCTTGGTTTTTCCTTTTGATTTCTTTTTGCTTACTAGAGTTGTGTTTCAAGATTTTTGACCTGATGATCTCTTCTGTACCAGACCCATCTCTGTTTTAGAGGTGCCCCCCTGGCTCTATTCTCTAATAAAATTCAGTGTTAAAAAAAAAGACTCAGCAAGATAGTTGTTTTTTTAGTATTTGTACGTATATCAATGATGTAATATGGTCAAAATATATAGTATTTTGTGATAGTACTCAATTTGGTGATTACCTCTTCATACTTTGATTTTAGTTTCTAAAGAATAAATCTCTATGGATTATCAATGAGAAGAAGACTCATTAACGTCCAGAGGTCAAATCACTTCGTTATTTCGGGCTCAAATGAAAAAGACAGGATAATTGAGGTGGTTAGAGCATCTTTATCCCAAAACCATCTTTGGAGATTTCTTATTTTATTTTTTTCTTTCTTTCTTTTTTTCAAAAAAAAAAAAAATCAATCGCGGGTTGACACGTGTCAGTGAAACCGTCAAACAGTGCAAGAAACGGTTCTTATTTAAGAGTTTTTAGAACTGTTTTTTGCACTGTTCGCAGGTCCCACATGTAAGTGGGGTCTGTGAACAATGCAAGAAACCCTCTTAAAACCTCTTAAAAGATCCGGATAAAGATGCTCTTACGTATAAAATAAGTAACGTTTTTTTTTAATTCCCTTGATTGTAAAGTCAACTTAGACCCGACGATAGTATTGGTAATCTACCCATAGATTTAGACATGTCTACGGTTTCTGCGAACTTTTGTAACCTCGTTTCGTCGACGTTACGCGTAACGCAGACTAGTTTTGAAAGGCGACGTTTCAAGAATCCAGAGTTGAATGATACTACGTAAACCTTTCAACAAGAGTCTAATTAGTTTTTCCACAAAAATTCAGTTTCTGGATTCAATATCAAATCATTAAAAAGGACTGTGAAAAGGTTAAGATTTGTGTGTAAGCTCATTTTGTAATAAAAATATATTTTCAATTTAGTTAGACGTGGGGCTTCATTCCGCTATAGCGGACCACAATCTATGATGTAATATAGGGCACATATAGAATAATATTATATTTTCAGTATTTATGATTTGTTTTGTATTTTACGGATATCTAATTTTTGATTTGATTTGTTTCGAAAAATATGAATATTCGGCTTTTCAGATATCTAAAAAAATTATAGGTATTTGCGAATAATCATATTTATAATTATATATATATCTATTTTGTTTAATACAATTATATCTAAAAAATTATATACAAATTTATTTTTAAAAATATCTTTTACATAATATAAATATGAAGTAAAATTAGTGAAACAATATGTTTTATAAATTTTAAAAATTAATTAAAAATCTTATAAAATAAATATTTTATAGAAAATTTGTAAATTTTCTATAAAATATTTTATATTCTTTTCTTGGTTTAATATTTTTATAAGTATTTAGTAAATTATATGTTAAATTAATAATTATATAAGATTATATATTTAAAACTCTATATTTAGTTATAGATATATCTATATGTATAGAAGTCGGAGAAGATCAAATATCCATCTCTCAATTTTTAGTAATTGTGATTTATTTCGTTTTAAATGGATATTAATGTTTAATATTTGTTTTGTTTCGAAGATTTACGGATATCCAAATTCTCATATCGAATTAAAACGAATAACAAATTGAATCAAATTTAACGGATAAAATGTCTACACCTAATAGACACCTTAGGCCTTGGCTTCCATTGTTTCATAGTCCTGTGATTTTCAAGATTGACGCATGACTGGGACGACGGTGAAGCCTTTCTCACTTTTAGTTTTTTAAAGTTTTAGTCTTCACATATTTTAAACACACTAAACATAATTAAAGAAAAAGCAAGCTGTATTACGTTAGGTAGTTTTCAATTTTCATTCATTTGTATGGGGTTTTTTTAACTATTCATTTCATTTGTATGTTGACAGAGAATTTTAGTAGTTTTAAACGCATCTCCAGCCCAATTCCATTTTTTTTTCATTTTAGAATAAAAATGAATATGAAGTAAATATTGTTCCAATTCTACTGTATTTCTCATTCTATAATAAAATTTACTCCATTAATAAAGTAATCTATTTTTTATTTGTTTATTACTTTATTATAAAGTGAAAAATGGAATAGGGTTTGAACATTTTTACTTCGTAATTACTTTTACTCTAAAAATGGAGTAAAATATGGAGTTTTATATTAGAAATGTTCTAACATATATAGTCGTGCATGCATTGCATGTAAACCAGTTCTTCAACCACTTAAAAATCAGTTTTTGGAAGGATAAGATCATTAATATATTTTGCTTTTATAGTAGGTGACCAACCTACCATCGCTATACTATTACGTACATACTCTCAATTGTTTAATTTCAAGCAAACAAAATCTGTACCAGTTATAAAGTTAAATCTATATTTATTTTCCTTAAAATGTTAAGTATATAATTAGTATAAGCGTAGTTAACATATATATATTGTCCAGAAGATGGGCCACTATGGAATTTATTTTTATTTTTGCTGAAATTTGGTACTACGAAAATTTTGTGGTTCGTTTCTACAAAAAAAAGATTAATCTCATGATTAATAAGCGTTGTGAAGCAGATTGTGATCCCATCGTATAAAGTGTCTACTGGTTGCATTTTTCTTTGTTGATAAGTATGTGAATTTTCACAGCGGATACAATTAGGTCTTGAAACAAATTCTAATGCATCCAGAGAAAGATAAACACAGCCTCCAGAGAAAGATAAAAAAAGATTAGACAATAAGATTTAATCATAACCATAAGGAAATACTTTAACTATATAGAAAATTTGCTTTGATATATAAAAAGAATTGTGCAAATAGCAGATAGTCGTATACCACGGCCAAAGAATTGTATATATACTTTTGAAAGAAAGCAGTTTAAACTTACGAAGTTGACGCGACGTCGACGGTTGATTAGTCGTCGTTGAGGATAGGGATGACTCTGTCTATGCCTTAACTGCATTCAATAATTTTTATCATTATCGTTACAACTATATACAGAAACCAAACTAATCATATTCACGCATGACTTTGAATTTCTTTTTTTTTCTTTTGTTTAAGAGAACTTTGGACATCCGATTGAAATAAATCCTAGAGACGCGTATATGACAGTAATGCTCTTGAATTATATATCTAAATTTGATAAACTATGTAAACTACTTACGACTTGCCAATTAATAAACATATTAGTATTAGCTATCACATTTAAGTCGTTTCTAGAATACGTATAAAAATTCGGTTGTGGACCGACTGCTTTTTCTGACTAAAATAATTCCAAATGTCACCTCCTATTATTATTATTATTATTATTATTATTATTATTATTATTATTATTATTATTATTATTATTATTATTATTATTATTATTATTACTTTCTCTGTTTTGAAAAATAAATTTTTTAAATTTTTTACATATATTAAAAAACACATTAAAATTTAATTGTAAATGCAATATTTTCTATAAATAATAATTTCTTATAACTTTTAGCTAAGAAAAATTCAATAAACAACATTAACTTTTTTAAAATTTACAATTTTTCATTTAATAATACATTGAAAAAATTTAAAAAAAATTGAATTTTTTTTTCTAGAAGATGAATCTTTTAAAGGAGTTATTATTATTAGTAGTAATATATTATTATATTATTATTATTGTTATTATTGTCAAAAAAGATAACTCAAACAAGAGAAATAAATTTCAACGTAGAGAATCTATGACGGCATGCTGGTTACCAATCCATTGGTTGGTACAGAAATATATGCGTTTTTGCTTCAGCGACAACGAAATTACATATTCATATACATTAAACATTATTTAATTAATAAAAGCATAGATTCACCCACACATCTATATAAACACATTGATTCAAGACATCAATCTCATCATCCAATACCTTCAAACACAAGCTTCTCGTTTCTCAAAAACATTTGGTCTTATAATGGCTTTTCGAGTTGATATTCTAATATTTGTGTTCTTATGCATTTTAGCGGCATCGACCGTTTCCGGGTACAACCCCAAAGAC
Organism: Sinapis alba; assembly: GCA_012274485.2. Taxonomy (NCBI): domain Eukaryota; kingdom Viridiplantae; phylum Streptophyta; class Magnoliopsida; order Brassicales; family Brassicaceae; genus Sinapis; species Sinapis alba. The sequence continues at coordinate 344,520 of MU105595.1, forward strand.
GTGAAAGCGTGGTGCAGCCAAACTCCAAACCCTAAACCATGCGAGTACTACTTAACCCACAACTCAAACCAAAAGTCAATAAAATCCGAGTCTGAGTTTCTCAAAATCTCAATGAAACTAGCTCTAGACCGAGCCATCCTCGCCAAATCCCACGCGTCCACACTAGGACCAAAGTGCCGCGACACACGTGAAAAAGCTGCTTGGGAAGATTGCATCAAGCTCTACGACTTCACCGTCTCTAAAATCAACGAGACTATGGACCCAAACGTGAAGTGCTCGAAGACCGACGCACAAACATGGCTCAGCACGGCTCTAACCAATCTCGACACTTGTCGTGCCGGGTTCTTAGACCTTGGTGTTACCGATATCGTTCTTCCTTTGATGTCAAACAACGTCTCAAGTCTTATATGCAATACACTCGCCATTAACAAAGTTCCATTCAACTATACCCCACCCGAGAAAGACGGGTTCCCTTCGTGGGTCAAACCCGGTGACCGGAAGCTTTTGCAAAGCTCGACACCAGGAGATAACGCGGTGGTGGCTAAAGACGGGTCGGGTAGTTTCAGGACGATTAAAGACGCGATCAACGCTGCTTCGGGGAGTGGTAGGTTCGTGATATATGTGAAGCAAGGCGTTTACAGTGAGAATCTTGAGATACGAAAAAAGAATGTTATGTTGAGAGGTGATGGTATAGGGAGAACGATTATTACCGGAAGCAGAAGTGTTGGAGGAGGATCGACCACGTTTAATTCAGCTACTGTCGGTACGTATGGTTACAAAACAAAAAGGGATTTATTTTATTTATTCTCATGAGATATATAGACTAATTGGTTTGCAAATTGTTACGTGCATGAACACACCAAACTAGAGCGAAACTGAAAGTGATATAAAAGAACCACTTTCCGCATCCTATAGGTTGTAAATAATCAAGATAATCTAGAGGTAGTCTTAATTAAGGTCTTAGTTGTCGTTGGTGTCTTTTTCTTGCAAATTAATTTTTCATAGAGTTTTAAGAAAAAACAAGTCAAATCATTTTTATTCGTGTCGTGGTATATTTACAAGTATACTCAATCTTATATTTTGACGATTAAGTTATAAAATAATAAATTAATCATTTTTTCTTTTCATCCGTATTTTTTAATAATTTGTCGAATTTACTAGCATGCCATTCATATTATGATTATCTATTATATTATGTAATAGGTCAACAATTACATAATTAGAAAGGTAAGTAATTATACTTCTTGTCAAATTATTACAGCCGCGGTTGGAGACGGGTTTATAGCACGTGGAATAACATTTAGAAACACGGCAGGTGCGAACAATGCACAAGCAGTAGCTCTAAGATCCGGGTCGGATCTATCTGTTTTCTACCAATGCAGCTTCGAAGGTTACCAAGACACACTTTACGTTCACTCCAACCGTCAATTCTACCGTGACTGCGATGTTTATGGAACCGTCGACTTCATCTTCGGAAACGCAGCTGCCGTTCTCCAAAACTGTAACATCTTTGCACGTCGTCCACGTAGCAGCACCAACACAATCACTGCTCAAGGAAGATCCGACCCGAACCAAAACACGGGTATTATTATCCACAACTCTCGGGTCACCGCAGCTTCGGATCTCCGACCTGTTCTAGGATCCACAAAGACTTATTTGGGTCGACCATGGAGACAATATTCTAGGACGGTGTTCATGAAGACTTCTCTTGATAGTTTGATTGATCCACGTGGATGGCTTGAGTGGGATGGTAACTTTGCTTTAAGGACTTTGTTTTATGCTGAGTTTCAGAATACAGGTCCGGGTGCCTCCACCTCGGGTCGGGTCACATGGCCTGGATTTAGGGTCCTTCGTTCTACCTCAGAGGCTTCAAGTTTTACTGTAGGTAGTTTCCTTGCCGGTAGCTCTTGGATTCCATCGTACGTACCATTTACTTCTGGTCTTTGAAGATATATCTAGTTAATTCAAATATCATATGATATATGTATGATGCAAAGTTGTATATACGACCTAATGGCTGGTCTATTACGAGGAATAAATATTGTTTCTTACAATGTAATATTGGAAATTCTTGTATGTTGTAGTAGTTTCATGTAATCTCTGTTTTTTCTTCATATATATTCTGTATATCTGAAATAAATTTATCAAATGATTAAAGCAGTAACTGGTGAAAAAAAAAATAGAGAAAAATGAAATAAGATGATGAAATACAGTAAAAAATGGAATATATTCAATTTATTCTTTAATAAAATTGTTATAGAATGGTTGCTTATTTTGTTTATTTTTTGGAATTAATGTTATGAGCATTTCATTTTATTCATGTTAAATGGTAAACTTTTTCTAGAACTCATGAAACTGATCATTCTAAAGTATTTCATTCCAAAATAGGCAATCCATTGCATTGCAGCCTAAAATTAAGGAATGTTCATTTTGTTCCGTAGTTCCTTTCGTGTATTATTATTGCAAAGCCCAACTAGACATTCTTGTTGGTCATGACTCATGAGTGAATGGGTTTATTAGAAGGTCGAAAATAGTAGGCCTTACAAGCATCTTTAATGGTGGCTCTTAGGTGGGCTCTTAAGGGGTGGAACCCACAAAAAAATAAAAATCAAATCCTTAAAACTCTTTTGCAAGAGCTTGGTTTTTAGACTGTTCATGGGTCCCACGACATGTGGCGGTCCACAATTGGCTACTTAAAAAAAAAAAAAAAAATCCAAAAAAAAAAAGAAACCTAAAAGCCCATAATGGACTCTTAGAGTTAATCTTGCTCTAATATTATCGTTACACATATGTTTATGATAAAAAAAAGTACAAACAAAAACCGAAAAATGGGGATTGTTCATCAGATTAACTTGGTACATGATTAGATAATGCATGAACAGTAAACTAATATACAATATTAAAAATATTCAATTAGTCTACATTAATTATCATATAGGATCAGCATTCATTACGATATTTATAATTTATAGCTTAGCAAACGTTTTGAAGTATTTAGTTATAGACGTGTATATCAGGTAAATTCATTTCATAAATGTCAAATGAAACATATTCTCATTAACTATTAGCGTCAACCAACAAACAAGTAGTTGGTAGTTTCCTTTGTGTGGACCAAAACCGCTGATGGTTACGGCAACACACGCAAATTAATGTCAACTCAGAAGATAATTCTTGAAATTGGACCAATCTAATCTACACTACAACTGGAGACAAATTATAAACCAACCTATGAATTCTTTTTGTCCAGTAACGGATCTATGACTGATACACCTGAGAAATGAAAGATCTCGCCGATATATACATGTGAGGCCATTATTATTGCATGTTTTTTAGAGAAATTTTTTTAGGGAAAATAAGAAATATTTTTTTAATTTTTAATTAGAAAAAGTTAAAAAACATCTCTTAATCATTTATTTAAAAGATTTTTTTTAATCTTTTATTTAAGAAATGTATCTTAATCTTTTATTTACGAAACATGTTTTAGATTTTTCTAGTTAAAAACTAAGAGATTGTATCTTATTTTTCGTAAGAAACCCTCCGTAAAAGACATACAATAATCATGTCCTCAAGAGGAGAAATAAATGCAAAGCTAACTATTCCAAGAAGGCAAGAACCGTCAACTGTGGCATGCATCATTTCCATGATTTAGTTTGAATAGTTGAGATTTATATACCTCTACAACATACCCGAATCCGTACGTTGTTTCCTATTTTCCGTAATTCATACATGCATGCATTGCTTGTATTTTTGTGCTTAATTAGTCGTAATTTATTTACGTGAAAGTATCGTTTTACCACAATAGTGGCAAAATATGTATGTGGCAAATCTGAGGTTTTGGAAGTCATAAATATTTATTTAAAATTTTAATAATGTTTTTATAATTTGAAAACTTATATATTATATATATAATTCAAACAGTAGGAACAAAAATTAATATTTCATTGAATTATGTCTAGATCCGGCTCTGGTGATTAGACATAATGTATTTATCATCTTTCGTCTTTGAGATTAACACTTATGTTTTTTTTCTTTTTATTTGTTGTTGCTAATTAAAGAGTATTCAATTTAAATTAAACGATTTTATATAATGGGTTTTCAAGGTTCAGAAGAGAGGAAAGAGACATAGCATATATGTAGAATATACATTTTAAAATATATAGAATATATATAGAATATACATACGAGAAAATAATTGAGAAAGTCGCAAATTGATCACAAATCTTGCAGTTTATATAGTTCGTATTAGTATTTATGGTCACAATCTTCGTGTATTAACATAAAACAAATAGTAAGCAAAATTCAATATAAAAATGAAAAAGTTATCGTCAGGATATCAATCGGATCACGTTCCAATTAACTGACGCTCATTTTAGATTTGAACATCTTTCACATCAAAATGTTTTGTATGCAAGTCAGACATGGCACCAGCAAAAACAAAAACTTTCTTGGCATATATCCTTGTCAAACTTATATGATATTCGAATTATAGAATGGGCTATTGGGTGGGAATAGCCGAATAAGCAATCGACAAACAAATCCTAGCGAATGATCGCTACAATCTCCATCAGAGAATAGAATCGTGTTACACTTAAAGCAGGATCAATACAGAGACGGCATTCGTCTCTTAGTGAAGAGGGACCCGCAACACACGGGAATCCAGACAAAAATAGGCTTCAAAATCACCGGGGAAGAGACGGTTTATTGCACCAATCGCGGGGCTCGCCGACACGTGGCGGCCCGCGATTGGTTGTTTCTTTTTTTTTCGAGAGAGAAAAGCAAATAAAAAAAAAAAAAAAATATATCTTATGCTTCTCTTGCGTTGATCCTGCTCTTAGCTTCTCCTTTGAGGTTTCATCACAAAAAAAAAAAAGCAATTTACCATTACCACTAAAGTCTGCCCCCATGCTAATCACAACATTATCCAATATAATCGCTTTTAGATAATAACAAGTATTTACATTACCACCTTATATTATAACACACTACCACCAAAAAAGAAAGAGTAAAGTGAAAAGGTAAAAAGATAGAAAACAGTAAAACATAAAGCATTGTAAAAGTTGAAAACGTTTTGAACTTTATGTTCGTATGCTCCATGGAAATATCCGAGAATCCAACCCGGAAGCGATTCGGGTTTTGACACGTTGGAAGTCTGAATACAGACAAGGTATAGTGATTCCACCTTCGTGTCGGAATCCATACTCTTTTTCTGATTCTCTGAGCAGCTCACCGAACAGAGGATGGTTAAAGTAAACAATGGGCAACAAAACTCTGCGAAACTCACTGTCTTTTACACCCACGTAAACCGCTAAGTGTCCCCGTGGAACCGGTTCAGGTTTACATTCCGATCCTCTCGTAGACCCCAATAAGCTGAACCTTTGTGTGAGACGTTGGCTCCAGTTTTTGAGTTTGGTGATCGGTAGTGTCAACTTCCGAGCGGGTCTGGTCGGGTGTAACCGGTTGAATCCGGAACGAGGGATCCGGGTTTTCCCAAGAACCCATCTAGAGACTCGTCGAACCCGTCTCCCCATTATAAACCCTACGAGCTTCCTCATCTTCGTTTCTTCTTGATGCTATAATCTTTTGACTGTGTAATCAAACTGTAAAAGAGGAAGTGATCAATAGTATAAGTGAGTGAAAGGCATATCGTTTTTAAATAGAGGAGCAAAAATAAGTCTCTCAGAGTCTATACAAATGAACGGTTAGACCATGATTAAAGAATGGTTCTTAGCGGGGATTTTTAATGGAATTTAAGAAGTGGTTCTTAACTTTAACAAAGAAAAAGTTAAGAACTGACTCTTAAATTCTGCTAAAAACCCCTGTTAAGAATTTTTTTTTAATCATGCTTTTAGATAAACCATAAAGCTTTTTCCCCGTCGGATTAGATTAAAACTGCCGTACAAGCTAGTCATCAAATCGTCAAAAACGAAGAATCTACATAAAATAAATGACACGTCCCCTTGACCGTTACATATCGTCTAATAAAATATAGTAGAACCCTAATTTACTAGTTTGAGTATGCTGTTTTACCTTTGTCAAACCATAATAACTACACTGTTATAATGTGATTTGCGCAAGATACTATTAGTGGTTGATTCTGAATCTGAGATGAGTATCATCGGACAAAAGCCTACTACTACAGTTTTCTTTTATTGTCTGAAAATGTTTTGTCGGCGTTACATGTTTATTATGTTTGAAGATGCAGACAACTATGCCACCGCACGCTTGCTGGCCACTTGGAACAATTTTTTTTTGAATCTATTCGGGAACACTAACACGAGATCAAAACCCCACCATTTCATTTTAAAATGTTATTTTTCTCTTTAGTGATAATCATCTACTGTGTTTATTAATCAGGTTAGTGATCGTCTATCTGTATGTGATTTTGTTAAAGATACAGATTCAATAAATTATTATAATCCGGTACGAGATGGGTACGGTATGTGTCCTCTAGCTGCGTTACTTGCGTACGCTAATAATGGTTGTATACATAATATATTCATACGAGGACAAGCCATCTAAGAAGTTACCAACATAGATAGATCTGATTTTGAGTTATTTCTCAAAAAGTAAGTTTGTGTTTCTAACCAGAGAAGCTTTGTTTATATAATATTTTAGCAATCATATTTTTGTGGTAAGCATCTCTTAGTTAAAGACGTTTATATTAGTGTGGATCAACAGAAGAAGCCCATTATCCAGCATCATCAACTGAAGCCCATCACGAAGCCCATCCTGCTTCACGACAAACCTGCAACAACGGTAAAGAACAGAGCTCCCTTGAGTTGCTCACAGAGTACGGCAAAGCAGCCTCTACGTATGCATAACAAATATGCTGCTTTGACCGTTGCCAGCTGCTAAGGCTCCAGCTGGATGACGTCCAGANAGTACGGCAAAGCAGCCTCTACGTATGCATAACAAATATGCTGCTTTGACCGTTGCCAGCTGCTAAGGCTCCAGCTGGATGACGTCCAGATCCTTCTACTCATGCCTTTATATATGATGCAATGTAATAGAGTAAAGGCTAAGGAAAAAGATAATAAAATTCATTTCTTCAGAACTTCATCTTCTCTGTTTTACCTTCAGTTTAAACGTTCATGTTGGATTACAACCCTAAAAGTATGGTCAAATGTGGATCAATGAAGCAATTTCAATCATTCTGAAACTCTAATCCGAACATAGGAAAGATGTTTAATCAATATATGGTTATATCATACAGTCTGAAGAAGATATAGGTAATGATAGATCTGAGATTTTGGAGGTTTTAAACATTTTTAAGAAAAAATTATAATTTCTTTTTCAAAATTTGAGTGCATATGTTTATATAAAAAACCTCCAAAATTATTGGGGATCAAGGCAATGTTTCATTAGCATGTATCCAGACCCAACCTTAAATATAGGTCAAATGAACTTTTACGACCAGTCTGCTCCAAAACTTGAATCATAGCCTTAACAGGAAAAGATCCAAGTATCTTCGCAACTTGGTTAGTGTTGAGATTCTACTTCGCAACTTGGTTAGTGTTGAGATTCTATATTAGAAATTTAAAATGAACCACACTAACATATAGAGAGTTAAGATTAATTCATTTATGAAACTTAATATGACATCAAAATTTCATTTGTTGATCCCAGTAGAATGATCTGAAAAAGGTTTATTATCTGTTTTATAAATGAGATTCGGTACAAAATAAATTGATAAGAACTATCATTTGAAAGAAGTGTGTTGAGATCCTATATTGGAAGTTCGAGATAAGACAAATCCATCTTCACTTTTCAATCTCTTTCAAAGATTAAAGTGTCCATTGCACATGACAACCCGTAAATTTACAAAAACCATTAACAAAACATAACATAAATAAAGTTGTTTATAGTTTTGTGTTAGGTAAAATGCCTCGAAAACGTCTTAGAGGTTTTAGAGGAGACACTTGATTAACCAACAAGGTGACTATTATGTATATAGCAGGGATTTTAGAGGTTTTATTCAAATTTAATTTTACCAAAAGTAAAATAAATAGTATTTTCTAGTTAAACTTAGTACACACAAGCAAAGTCGCGGATTTAGAAAGGTGGTAAGCACCCTAAATTTGAAACCTATCTTCTCAAATTTATTGTGATCAAAAAACATGAATATCTATTTTTTATTGCGAAAAACTAAGTCTATCAGGTATAGATGAAGACTAAGAGCATCATTAACCTACAACCCCCAAAAAGGGGTTCTTATTTTTTTTTTATTTTTTTTTTTTACTTTTCTGTTTTCTTAAAAAAAAAAAAAAATCAAACCAATTACGAGCCGACACGTGTCAGTGAGACCTGCGAACAGTGCAAGAGACGGTTCTTATTTAAGAGTTTTAGGAACCGTCTCTTGCACTGTTCACGGGCCCCACATGTCAGTAGGATCCGTAAACAGTGCAAGAGACTCACCTAAGAGACCCCAATAATGGTGCTCTAACTGCCCACATAACACCCAAGTTATCAAAAAAAACTTTAGTATTAATTATTTTTCACTTAAGACAATTTTACTTGAATATCCAAGACACATTATATTAACTAGGTCTGACCTAGTGGCCGCGCTACGCGCGGATTCTATATTATAAAATTATATAATTTTTAATTGTTTTAAAATATTTAAAATTATTTTGAATGATTTTAGTTGAGATTTTTCATTATGATTTTTAAACATCATTATATTGATTGATTGTTGGTCATGGTTTGCATTTTTGTTGTTCTTATTTATAGTAATGTAGAAGATGTTTATTTGCTGAGTTTATATTTGTTAGGTAGTTCCAATTTTTGGATCTCAATGTAACCGTTTATCTGAGTTATATGAATGCTTTGATTTGCATAACTAAAGTATTTATTTTTGTTGGATCTCAATGTAACCTTTTGTAGTTTTTTCCAGATAGATTTATTTTTATACAGTAGACATACTGATATGGATAATTTATTTATCTTACTATTGTTATTATCTTTTTTTATTTCAACTGTATCTGTTTGTGTAGGTTAGCTGTTTGTTTTTCCTTATGACTTTTTGTGAATCATACAAACAAAAAGTACGAATCCTGTTCGATTCAATTCTTATACAAAATCAAAATTAATCCTTGCTCCAGAAATCAATGTTTGAGTGCTACAGATTTGTTAACAAAAACAAAGAGAAGAGGCAAAGCAGCGAGAGATTCATTGAGATTTTGTTGGACTATATTACCAGTTTTGGCCCTTTTGAATTATAAATGACCTCTTTTCTGTATTAGAAATATATGAATCTAAATTTTATGTGAAAAATGAATACAGATTTTGTTTACCGTCATGTCCAATTGTGCATACTGCTTCTTGGAATTCTTGATCACTGTAGCTTATTCCATGGGTGACACTTTCTGGAAAATATGAAGAAAAAAACAGAGGAAGATAAGTCCAAAAAAGTTTGAGGACCCATCAAAGTGGTAAATAAAGCAAAGTGTGTTCTCTACCTTGTTCATTGCAACTGTATTGCACCTCCCATGCCTGATGACTGAGATTGAGGTACCTCAGAAGAAAACGATCGTCTTGTTCAGTCGCGAGGAGCTTGAACGTAATGGCGGATTAAGGTTTTTAGATACAACTAAGATAATTAAAACCACATAAAGAAATTCTATGTTACAATGCCAATAGACACAGCTTGTGGACTCCACAATTGTGAGGATAAACAAAAAAGAGAATATGTATTAATGAGTGACTACGTTGAAGAACAGAGGGGTTGGTGCAGCGGCGTTGGATTACACCGTTTTTCTATCCATTGGTTGCTTCGATTATTAGGTTTGATGACTTTTGGGAAGGAGAAAAGCGAAAGCATAGAGACAAATATACTGTGTGGAGCCGAGGAATTCAAACAGTTGAATGTGTTGGATTGAAGCAGTAATAAGTGGAGATTTATGAGCCATCATGGTGTGAAAAAACGTTTCAGAGGAGAAGATAACTGAAGGAGGAAGATGAGTAGGCTTGTGGGCTACGACCTGCTAGTCAAACCATTTGGGCTTTCTTATAGGCTCTCGGAATGCATAATAACAAATAAGGGACCTAATATGAACCAAAGGAAATTTGAGAATTGGTGAATTTTATTTATTTGTCGGAGATTATTTACAGCCCATCCCAGTTGACTTTTTTAAAATTTTGAGCAAAAACCAAATTATGACGTGGCAAAATAGGACTTATTGATTGGCTGATTTTCCAATCTGAGGTGGACATGCTGAGAAGCCTCCCACATGCCCTTTTAGTATTAGTAGATTTCTTTTAAAAAATTATCTTAATACGTAAGATCATCCAATATTTTTCATCAACTTCACAAACATTTTTTCTTGTTAACTCTTCTTTAATTTTACATTTAGCATTTTCAATATAATTCTATCAATATACATGTACATAATTGTTTGTGGAAGCCCAATAAAATAGAGGCCCATTGGAATTTGTTACCTCACTCTCCTCCGGGCTTTGATTATATATGACTTGTCTGGATAGTAACTTGGTAATTTCGGTATGAATTTCAGATTGACGGGTCCAGGTCTGGATACTCCAACCTAGTTACGGACCCTTCCATTTCCCTCAGAGGCTTCGAGTTCACATGTTACCTCTTGGCATTGGCTCACGAGAGAAAGGATCTGAACGAACATTGGTGGAAGATGACAGAATCGAGCCTGGATCTTCAGGAATCAGGTTGGGAGGAGCTTCGGAGAGAAGCTCGTAAAATCGAAGGCGATCTCGACGTTAAGCTCTCTTCTTACGCTAAGCTCGGCGCCAGGTTCACTCAAGGCGGTTCGTTTCCGCTTTTGATCATTCATTCATGCTCTTGCGTCTTTGTTCTTGTTATGCTGATAGTGAGATCTCCACTCTTTTGATTGATCATATTAGTTATCTTCACTGGATTGCTCTCAGTCTTTGTTCTGCTTCCACAATGCTTTAAATCAAATTTTCCATATGCATTAGCTTTCAGATTTCAAAAACGGCCTTGTTTGTAACGAACCATTCAAGAAATGAAAAATTTCACATAATGTTGATCATTCACAGGTTATGTTGACGCTGGGTCTCCAACCCTTGGCTCTGGAAGATCATGGAAGTCTATGGAGATTGAGATTCAATCTTCGCTTGAGAAGTTGTTGGACATTAACGATTCCATGAGTAGATGTGCTGCTTCTGCTGCATCCACAACCTCTGTTACTCAAAAGCTTGCAAGGCACAGAGATATACTTCATGAATACACCCAGGTTAACTGCTTCTTGGAGTATATTTGCAATGATGATACTATAAAACATAGTGCCCACATGGGAAAGGAGAAACCTTTTGCACTAGTGTGGCTTTTGTTTAGCAATGCGTATGCATCTGTAGTAATATGAAGTTATACGTATTATCATAGGGGGGACCTATCTTCTCGCCTATAATGTTTTTCCATGTAAATTTATAGGAGTTTCGAAGGATAAAAGGAAATATTAACTCCATGAGAGAACATGCTGAGCTTTTGAGTTCTGTCAGGGACGACATAAGTGAATATAAGGTAAGAATCTTGTAAACCTTTTAGAGTTTTGAAAATTGAGTCTTCTTAAGATATGAAGTACGCATTCTTTTATGGGTACCTTTTGATGCGAAGTTGGGTTCTGTTTTCGCTTATGCAGGCTTCTGGTAGTATGTCACCAGGTGTGCAAGTGTTAAGGGAGAGAGCTTCAATCCATGGCAGTATTTCTCACGTAAGATACTTTCTGTAATCTTTGTGTTATATTCTGTTAATAGCCCTTTTTATAATGTGAATTATCTAATGATGTTGTCTACTAATAAGTCTTAGAATGATTTGGCTGCAGATTGATGAAGTTATTGGTCAAGCTCAAGCAACAAGAGCAGTTCTTGGCTCTCAACGATCTCTGTTTTCAGATGTTCAAGGGAAAGTTAAAAATCTCGGAGACAAATTCCCAGTGATTCGTGGCTTACTTGGTATCTCTCTATTCAACCTCTATATGAAATTCTACCTAATCTCTCACTAACCTTAGCAATTTCTATTCTCTATTTATAGGTTCAATTAGAAGGAGACGTTCTCGGGACACACTTATACTCTCTGCTGTAATTGCTGCTTGTACGTTGTTTCTAATCATCTACTGGCTCTCGAAATAAACAGTATGTTCATACACCTAAAGTATAAGAAGAGCTTATCCATTTTTTCCAAGTCTTTTTGCTTTTGTATTTTGCTGGGTTAATGTGTTTGTAGGATATCATGTTACACTCTTAATCATAAAACAGCTTAAAATTTGAGAAACACACATTTTTTAACAAGATCAAAGATCAATCCATGTGACAGCAGCCAGGTACTTGTTTATTTTTTACCACACTCAAAGTTGTTTAATGTCCTACAGACAATGTGGTCCTGTGCATACTGTAGCTCTTTTTCGTGTTAGATATTTCTTAGTCCCTATCCTTTTGTTTTGATCCTTTCGACCACAACACTAGTACGAAAAAAGTAACCCAGCTCATAAATTGATCCTTCAGCTTACATTTACATCCTCTCAGGTTATAAAATCTAAAGGGCTCTCTCTTTACTTTTGGGTGGGGACACACTTCACTGATGATGATCCAGTCCTTATGTTTGTCTCATTACCCATGCCCTACATATAGTTTCAAAAATGTTAATTAGTTGGTTCATACCGGTTTAAAGAGATTGTGGTGGTCCAGAGCCTTATGAACTTGGTCCAGCTTTGCAGAGCCAGGGCCTAGTCTATTTTTCTATGTAGATTCAAATATGCTAGGATTAGGTTGGGCTTTAACCCTGAATAAATTGTCAATGTGTATATCTAACAGAAGCATATAGTCTCGTGTAACATCTGTATTTAAATAAATAGATTGATAATTAAGATGTGGTTATATAACATTTAGTCTCGTGTAAGATATTAGATTAACCGAGGAAAGTAACTAGAGTTGCTCCACACATGATTCGTTTGCTAATACGAATTATGGTCTGGAGTACTGTTTTTTGCGGGGAGATTATTAATTTTAGCTTTTGGTATTTTGTAACACATAGGCTGGACATAGGACTAGGAATCAAAGGCTTTTTCGAAATAAAAAGATTCTACGCTTCCCAGTGGGAGACCGTTTCTAATGAATTTTAAGACAATGAAACACTCAAAAGGATCAGAAGATGTTCAGTTTCTCTTTTTGGTTAAAAGTGAAAGAAATTATAAAACATTGTACCATCACCCAGATCGAGGTTACAAACGAACAAATCGAACTATCGACAACACCATCACCTTAGTTAGCGCTTTAGCGGGTTTTTTTTATGTTTACATTTCACATTTATTCACAATATGAAAACTGAACGACAATTTATTTTTGTAAAAATAATGTGCTTTTTAATGAACTTAAGACAGTCAATTCTTTTACTTATTTCTCTTTATTTAATTGCAAAACATTATCCAAAAAAACAAGTTAATGATCATGTTAATTAATGTCGCCAACGCAATATACATACAAATGTGGTTGAAACAGTATGGTCAAAGAATTGAATGGTAGGTTAAGAAGGTAAAATTTAATAGGATTTTCTAATTAATGGTTGGCCATATGCACTCATCAATTATCATTTGTCCATATAAAAATTACCGTATTAGTATTTTTTTTTCTTTGCTAAAAGGTTACTAAGTAGTCTTGTTAGTTTATGTCAGTGTCCACCACTTGATCTTAAGAAAGATACTCGACTCTCATATAGAATATGCAGAGTTTGGTAATCTTTCACCATGCGATGGGAAATATACTACAGTTTTCTCATTGATATCTCTTACCTATTTTAACTATTTTAAAACCATTTACCGTATTTGCTTGTTGTGTATACCAATGAATTTCTGAGGTTTAAACCTCCGTACAACTCAAAACTAATGTGAAAAATAAAGACAATTCAAGATTAATATGTAAAGTAAAGAACGCACAACAAATTGATAGTCCAGTTCAAGTCTTTAACCGCTACTTCTGGAGAGCCGAACTCTTTTTTTTTTTTGTCAAATTCACTAGATCAAATGAAAAATTTATAGCTAGCAAGACTCAGACCTCGATATTAATTCTACTTGAAATAAGTTTTATGCAAAAGAAAAAGCTAAAACCTTCTGCAAGTAAGTAAGAAATAATCATTTTTGACATAAGAACCTAGAAAATATTTTACCCAAGAAAAAACCTAGAACATATCATATTTATATACAAGGTTCCAAACCAACTTCAATACTTCCTCATTTATCTTGAGCTAAATTGGTTCTATCAGGGCTTAAGCCTATTTCCGTTTTCTTTCTTTTCTTTTTTTTTGTCTTTGCTAGTTACTGTGTCCATATATATATATATATATATATATATATATATATATATATATATATATATATATCGTATTTGATAACGGTCTGAAATTTTGTCAAAAGCCAGCCTGAACGACACACTAGGCATTGACGTTCAATACCCATTCGAGTTTGGATCGAATTTTTTAGATTTCAACTCTATTTTATAACACTTTTTAGGTCTCATTCTAGTAAGTTTACAAGTATGAATCGGATTCAGATATAACACATCGGTTTCATGTCGGTTTTGTATCACATACTATAACTCATAAAGTAACTATATATTGTTTGGATTCGGGTTATATCAGATCGATTCATATATACATGAAATAAAATCTAAAATTAAAAGCAAAACATAAGAAACATATACTTATTTATATATAATTGAGTATTTAGGATATTTATTTAAAATTTAAATACTTATTATTAGATATCATATCAAATAAATATGAAACTGAATATTTGAAATACATATTTATATTTTAAATATTTATATTGTATATTAATTTAGACATTCTGATCTACTTCTTTATGTAATTTTAAAGATTTTGGGAGTTTTTAGGTTACCCGTTCGGGTTCGGTTAATAATATTGCGGGTTCAGATTGTTTTATAACATCCTACAAAACTCATTCATGTTTTTTTTAACATTTCAGACCGGGTACAAACAAACTGGGTTTTTGGTTCAAATTTGGTTCAGATTACATATTTTATGCCAGCCATACATTACACTATCCAATTGCTACAAAAATATGTAATTTTGGCTTTCCAAATAATACAATCTATTTTTAATATCTCGTTAATATTCATATTTTCAAAAAATATATTATTTAAAAACTCAGTTTTACTCTTAAAAAGAAGAATATAAATCCTAAAATAATGATGTTATAATTTGGTTTTACATTTTTTAAAAAAAAATATTAATTACTTCAATGGCATTATATTATAAATAAGTTATAAGTCTTAGGGCTATTTCTTATTTGTATTTCTTTTTAATAAAATTGATAGATCGAAAATCATTTTAGATATGTTTAATTCAGTTTTACATCCTTTCTTTCTATGTATTTTGTTTCTATGTATACCTATATCTCCTTGGCCGACCAATAAACCAACAAAAATTTTAATATTTCCACATTAAATCAAATGTTCTTCAATCCAGTGACCCATACTGCCATACATAAACGCTCATTCACGTTCTTTGTTGAACCAGGTCCATCTTGAATCCTTGATTAATAACGACCAGTTTATTCGATAACTGATGATTATACAGCTTTAAACTAGTGATACAGGTGCAGGTCAGCAGGTACACCAGATCTTTTTTTTTTGAGATAAAAAGTGATTTATAACTATTAAAAGGCCCAAAATTTAGCAAAAAAAATATTAAAAGGGAAAAGATCGTCTGAAATGTTGGATAACCCATTATAAACTTGTTTGACTGGTTGGTTTTCCTGAACTTGAAGGATTTAAAGAACAAAAGAAACGATTTGAAAAAGAAGATTGAAAAGAATTGTCTGATAAGACCACATGCAACATTTTTACATCAATGTGTCAGCCCCACAATAAAATATGGTTGGTTCATGAGCTTCTAAATAGGAGTAGTTTTTTGTTATTAAAACAATAACAAATACTTAAAATATAGAATTCACAGAATCACTAGTCCAAATATATAACTAATGTGACAGAAATTGTAAAAATGTATGTACTGTATAATCTGAGAATCAGAAACTCGTTTAGGTCCTTTAGGAAAGGTTATACTTCAATGATTAAGCAATGATGTATTAGAAACATACTTGGATTTCTCCATTAGTCATATACTCCACTAAAAACAAGAAAATATATGCAGAGAGAGCTTTTAATTTGTCCAATTTGGCATGTTGTTGTGCCCTAAAGAAAGAAATGTGAGGAGAGAAAATAATGCACGTGGCAGAGAGAAGTCTGCGACATAAAGACAAAGAGACGGACCATAGGGCCGGAGCCGAGGAGCCTGGGCGGTCCATAAACATGCTATGCCTATTAGCCTACATGACTCTGCCCTGTGACCCTACCTATTCTCTATATAGCTCTCCCCTCCGTACTCTTCTTTTAATTTAACTTTTCTTCTGGGTGCAGTAAAATTACTGTGTGCAGTTAAAAGCCATTTTATACCCGCTTTTGCCATTATATACATAAACTCTCTATTTTCATATTTTGAAATATTAAATGCAAATCTTACATATGTATATAGGAAGTTCATATCAAAAATAGTTCTTTCTTCATTTTATTTATTTATGTGGAATGGAGTTTTTATTCTAATCGTTTTCATTAATGTCCTTAAGATAACTTAGACTATATTATTTAGTAGTTGGAGATTTTACATTTGGTTTAGTGAAGTGAATGAAAAGCTAATAAATATATATTTATAGTTAGCTTTTATTATTTTATATAATTGTTATTAATGATAAAGTATCTTACATTGAAAAATCTAAAGAACATTAAGTAATATATAAAATGTTAAAATTAATTCATTTATGGTTTTAAATTGGAAATTCATGATAAATCTGAATTTAACAATTATATACTTTGAAACATTTTGAGAAAACAATTATATTGACGCCAGAACTATACGGATCATTGTTAAAGCAATATACGGATCAATACCAACTACTCCTATTAGTCACTTCAACCATACTAACTACCTAAATATTAGTTTACACGATCTTGCATAACAAGCAGAACATTCACATGTAAACATCGTTCTCCCTTTACTCACTTTAATAGTTCAAATCCACTTGTTATTTTTTGTTTTACCCACAATGTCGCTCTCCTTGATATCCGAGAGAATTCGTTACTATTTAATTTATTCAGTTCATGGAGATTTAATATCCGATATCCATTATTTGATATGAGATATGTTTTGATTCGCTCTGAAAAACGAATATTCGGGGAATCCGGATCCATATAATAATTTTATTGATCCAAATAATAAAAGTTTAGGTTTAGATGTCAGATCTGGATCTGAATATCACTTTTATAGATCCAAATATCCTAAATACTCGAGATATTTGATCCGTCCAACCTGCTAAGTGCTAGTTACAACCCCATTTTTAAGAAATAATAATCAAACAAGATTTTCAGAATCTAGTTTTGTATGAAAAGAAGATAGAAAAATAGAACTAGAAAAAACATTTTAAAGCACATAGTAAGTAAATGCTTATTCACACACATTTATATATGTATATATAGGAATGTGTGTATTTAGAAATATTTATAACCAATTTAAATACTATACTTTGAAAAGCCAGTATTCTCCCTTCTGCCCAACAGCCCATTTTAACTCATCCTTGGCAAGTAGCAAGCATAGACACTTTTTTGTTTAATCAACTGAGAGTCTAACTGGTAACCACCATAGGAACATTAGAAATGAGTAAGAAAAAAACGCAGAAGAATGAAACTATAGGAATGAGGATGAAAATTATTCCTTATCAATTTTGGTAAGGAATACATTTGTTCTATATTCCTCTAGAATAAAAAGAATGGAAAAGAAAAAATATTCTTTATAAATGGTAAAATAAAATAAAAATAGTAAGGAATGCACTATTTCTTTTCATTCTTTGGTCACCAGTTAGACCATGAGTCTCTTATCTGCATTTACCCATTAATTTTGATTCAATTTGTACTCATTTTGTTTTCATCCATAAAATCTAGATATCTATAAATTTTTAGAGCAAATCAAACATTAAAAATTAATATTCATTTAAAACGAGACAAATCACAAATCCTAAAAAATTAGAATCAAATATCCGTTTTGTTTCAAATTTTATACAAATAGATATATATCTACAAAATTTTAAATGTATAATTTTATATAAATTTTTATTAATCGTATTTATAAATTACTATAAAAATATCAAATTAAGAAATAAATATAAATCTTATAAAAACTACAATTTTACTAAATTTTATGTTTTATAAAAAATAATTAATTTAAAAAAATTATAGAACATAAAGTCTCACTAATTTTTAATTTTATTTTATAGTATGTAAAATATATTTTTTTAAACAAACTTGTATAGTTTTTCCAAGATTTGTTTGTATTGAACAAAGTGAATGAGTTATTTGTAAGTATTTGTAGATATTTATAAATATATATAAACTTTTTAGATATCCGAAAACCAAATATTTATATTTTTGAAGCAGAACAAATTAAAAAAATAAATATTCATAAATTTTTTAAAATATCAGAAATATTAAAAATTATGAGATTAATCGCTTTGTGCCCTTCTATACTCTCATCTATTATGCATACATAACTAGAACTAGAGCTTTGATCCGTACGGGCGTGCAGATTTATTTTTGACATTTTTATAAATTGTTTAATAATATTTTTTAAATATATAAGTTATTTATATATTTTTAGATCCATACAAGTTTATCTAAACTCAGAAGAATTCAAATCAAACACTATCCGAATTTTTTTAATACTTGAACATAGTTTAATTTTAAAATCCAAAAACCCAATACTCGTAAAAATCAATATGTAATGTATACTTGAATGTCCATGTCAAACTGATTATGTAAACAAATAAAATAATTTTGTTAACCGATTTGAATTTTTGTCACTAATGGGGCAATTTCTTTTAAACACATGAAATTATTATAGGTAATATGTAAAATAAATGTCATTGTACTATTATGGTAATATAATTAATAAAGTAATTTGAAAGAGTGAAAAATAAATATAAAATATGTAATAAAACACTTAAATGAAAACAATAAATGAATTGGTTAGAATTAATCGAAAATGGAATGAAAATATGTAAGAATTTACTTAAAATTAGTCAAGTATTATTTTGTACTTCAGTTTTAATAAAATAGATGGTTCACAATACTATTTATTTAACTGATGCAAGTAGTCTTTCCTCAAAGTCTTGAGTATAATTCAGCTTACTTTTTTTAAAAAAAACAGCTTACTATGAAACTGAAAGAGTTGAAGTAGACAGTCTTCACAAAAATATAACTAGCAATAAAATATGTTCACATGGGATTTATACCAACAAAAGATGACAAATTTAAGATGAATATCTAAAAAATTAATATCATCGTTTCCGTAAAATTGAATTCTTGATCGTTAGACCATCTCTATCCCCACTTCATATTTTACTCCAAAAATGGAATGGAAAATGGAATGTGAACAAAAAATAAAAAATTACTCCAAAAATGGAGTAAACTTTTATTTTTTGTTCCTATTCCATTTCTCACTACATTTTTGGAGTAAAATATGGAATGAGGATGGAGATGCCCTTAGTATCTAATAATTGATCCCTAAATAAAAATGAGGTTGATTTTACATGAAAGCAGTTAACACCAATGTTTACTTTCAGACATGTGGGGTTCACTTTATACCTTTACAATTTGGATGTTTGTGGAAAGAGTATTAATTAATATAATAGGTAACAATAAATACATTTATTATCTTAGAAAGGTGAAAATTTCTGAGACACCAACACTTATTATGTTCACACCAATCGAGCAATTGAATTCATTTTAATTATCATTAGCCTCTAAGGAAAAACTAGTACTTTTCAGAAAATAAAATCTCAGTGAATTATTTCATAATAATCCATTTGCATATCTACATTATGAGAAGTGGAGCATGGGAATTAACTCCAGTTAAATTGTAAATACTTTCTAATTAGGTGTATTGTACAATTTAATAGATTGGGGGTTTATGGCAATGGCTTTTCTAAACCAACCAGTAGAGTCTGGAATAGGGGAATGGCAAATGTCACCTATGATCCCAGTACACAGATGCATGCATGTTATACAAAGTTACATATATTGTAACATTCTTACAGCTCACGGTTAGTATGCTTCACATGTCCGTTCACTTGGCTTGTGAGCACCATTCCATGTGACAGATGAAGTGTGTTAATTTTTGAAGGGTCAAAAGTCTTGTTTACTAACTTTGTAATTATCACATAATAATTTTTTATATTTTGGCCATACTCGCATGATATTGCGAATCATTTATCGATATATCACTTATCCTTTCATTATTCCATCTCACGTATGCTTAACTTTAAAGTTTTAAATGGATATATACCCGAAAAAGTAAGTATACTTTGGTGATATAGGTAGCTAAATAAATTTTGTAAGATTTTTCCATATACCACAAACCATGATGTTACAATTCACCTCTCTCACTGAACGCAACGTCCTCGTTGCACACCATGACATGTCTCAAGACACCTCTCAAGTCATAATGACCCACTTGTTATGATCAAGAATCATGAGCTTGACTGACTCTATGAATCTTACAAAGTTTAGAATCAAAATCTTCAGTTTTGTAATGAATTTAGAGAGAAAGTTAAAAATATATGGTTTGTGTGCATAAAATAAAAAAGTGTAGGTTATCAAAAAAAAAATAAAAAAGTGTAAAAATCAATTTTTAAAAGCATTAAGAATTTCAAGTTGATCATTCATGGTAATTAGTGTATTAATGACAGTGATATTATAAATATTTGATGAATATGAGGATAATTGAGTAAAATATTTACTTAAGAAAAATTAATGAGATTTTCCTAAATAATCTAAACTTCTAAAATAAATAGAATAAAAGAGAGTTTCAAAAAATATTTAGATCAAATTTGCATTTGAATTGAAGTTTTGAGTCATGTTTGTACAAATATCTTCTTTAACTTATCTGGAATGTGTATTAGCATTAGCTCATCGTTGATATGTCATATTCCGATTCGAATTTGGGTTATATATATATGTAAACGATAGTATAAAACAAAAAAAAATATTATATATCTTGTGTCATAAATTATGCGTATTGATAATCGGCCGTTTACTTAAAATACATATATATAATCAAATTTACTTTCGCTTTCACGGAAAGTTTAGACTTGGATGATTCGCAATATTCAAATGACGAAAAACAATCATATAATTGACTAAAAAGCTAATGATAACCAATCAATAAAAATGGAACATCATGTTTCTCTCTACATAGATACAAAACAAACTACAGTACTGTTTAGGGGTAGGACAGAAAATGAAATTAGTATTTTTAAATAGTACTAAAATGGAGTTAAAAATAGGAAAAGGAATTGTATAGAGAAAAGAGAAAAAGTAATGGCAGTGGTAATTAAGGAATGACAACAACGGGTGAGTGAGGCGACGCTTAATCACTCCCATGCACACGTCCCTTTCTCCCCCCCACCTCTCTCTTCCTCCATTGGGAACTGCGAATTCTATTGCAAAGTACTATTAAAAAAAAAATTAAAGTATTCATCGTTGTTTCTTCGCTTACTTACAAACATACCACAATACATACATTATATTTGTTGTGCATATATGTTCACGTGCAAACCAAAGCCCTAAGCTCGAGAAGTATATGCCTGAATCGTCCCTTGTTCATACTATAGACCTTACTCAGATTCTTAAAATGCGAAGAATAATGAAAAGGTTGTAACGTAGCGATCATTGTCATATTGATCAAAGTCAAAGCTGTTGTATAAAAAGTGTTTATATATTAAAATCTCTCCAACTCCACTTCATTTTTTTAAAAATAAAATTTGAATTAAAAATATTCTAATGGTACTCTATTTTAATTCTATAAAAACATTTTTTACCATTGTTATATTCACCTCTAAATGCTATAATAGAGAGAAAAATTACTTCAACCATTTTTTTCTATTTATAGAGGAAGAAATAGCATTCCTCTATTATAGATTCAGACTTTTTATAAATTCAAAATATTCCTTTAATTTTCAAAAATTATGAATATAATTAAAAAAATATTTTATAGGTAACTACAATTTTTATAAAAATAGAATCACACTTTTATTTGCCTAATAATGTTTCAAGAAAACTTTAATTTAAACAAAGTTATAACTTTATGAAAATCTTGTAAAAATTAAAATTAAATAGGATCAATTTTCAACTTTCATAAATAAAGATGTATTTATTGTAAAATAAAAATAGAATATTTTCAGAATATTCCTTTTAAAGGCAAAAATATAGGAGTACATTGGAAACAAACACATCTTTATTTTAGAGTGACATTGGAGATGTTTTTGAGATTAAAAAAAAGAATACATTAGAAATGGTCTAACATAATAAAAATTGCTTTAGCTTATTCTATAAATAGAGTAATCTATTTATTGTTTGTTAATCACTCTATTTTATACTATAAATAGAATACCATTAGAATAAAATCTAACTTCAACATAGAATTAGTCTATTTTAAAAGGAAAAATAGAGTGGTCCATTGGAAATGGTTTTTCAGAGGTCCGTCCTTTTGTACATAAACAAATATGTAATCTCCTCAGCATAAGATTTTATTCAGATCCAGAGCAATTTCTTTTATTTTTTATTATAGATTTTGGTTTAAAATAAAGTTTATAATTAAAGTTTGAATATGGTATGCATTGCAGTTATAAAATTTAAAATTTGGTAGCATAAACAATTTTCATGAGTTTTCTTGTCACTATCAAACAAATTTGTGGATTTCATATTATATAGATACATAAATGCATTTTTTGAGAATACTAACAAAATGAGATACATGGAAATGTGTTTTAATTGTTTTGGGGGTCAACAAATGTTCTTTTTAACTGTGTAAACCCCACAATTTTATTGGGTAGATAAGTTTGCAACTGATTCAGTTGATGGAGCAAAGTCTGTTGTCTTTAGGCAATCACATTCTTAAATGGCTTTGTCAACAATCTTGTCCTTTGTGACCACAAGATCACCATAGATATTAAGGTACAAGAAATTATAGTATGATTAATAGATAAGTTTGCTACTAAGCTTGAGAGCTTATGGTCAACCATACTTTTAACATAGGATGTTGACAACTTGGAGTTAATAATAACTTTCATCACATTATTAAGTGCTTTTAAAATTGAAACATTCCAATAATTTAATGTTTAAATCCACTGATAAGAAGTTATACTTCGATTAGGGTACACAAAAAAAACTTACCTCGTTCATCAAAGGTATTATATGCATGGTATAAACCCCCAAAATTTGATGGTGACAAAGAAAAATGACATGCCATGTAATTCAATTGCACTTTAAAACATTTTTGGTTGTGTAAAAAGTAATACGCAGGACGTTTAAAACGATCACACCTAATTCATAGTGTTTGGTGTGTTTAGTTATATTTTTGTTTCGAAAAAGCTTTGTGATTTTTGTATCCTTAAGTGCACTGCTAACTTTACTAAAGAAAACAATTTTTTTCATAGAACTAATACTATTTAATTTTTGTTGAGCTTGCTTTTCCGTTTCTGCACTAACCATCGTTTGTTTCGGACCACTTAATTAGTTCACTTTGTGCTCATTGATACATTTATATAAACCATCGGAGAGTTTGTTAATTGGGTACTCTTTAAACATTATTCAATAACCAATAATATATATATATATATATTAAAATTGTGTAGTTTTTTTTTGTAATATGTTGTTTCATAGTATTAGATTGGCATAAACCACCATCCCACAGTTTTAAGGCATTATATACAGTATGGCCTACCTTTAGCTTAAAAGTTACATGCTGTCTAGCTTTAAAATTAAATGTATCTAACATTAGTCTAACAAAAACGTTATTAGAAGACGACCTAGAGGCTAGAGTTAGAGGCTTTGTTGTTTTTTACCTTCTTGCCATTAATATCTCCTTTCACCCTTTATCTCTCTATATCTCCCTTTGTGGTATATAATACACAGCAAACAATCAAGAAGATCAGATCATGGTGGGGTTTTTTATTTTCTCCTTATCAAGAATCCTCTGATCAGTCAAATACCCATCAATCAATCAAATCCCCAAACACTCCCAAAATAAGAAGATCAGCTTCCAGCTTCGAAGCCTTTTTTCTTCTTACAAAAAATGTCTATGTCGCCTATGTCTTCTCCTTCCTCAGCTGTTTTTTCACCAGAGAACCTCTCTCCTTCCGACCATCTCTGCTATGTCCAATGCAACTTTTGTGAAACAATTCTTGCGGTAAGAACTAACCACTTGCTTCTATTTACTTTCTCATTTTCTCTTCTTGATTGATCTCCTCCTTTTCTTGATTTGCATATAATTGGAGGTTTTTTTTGTTATGACTATTTCTCCTGTGTTTTATAGGTTAGTGTTCCTTACACAAGCATGTTCAAGACCGTAACTGTCCGATGCGGTTGCTGTACTAATCTTCTTTCTGTGAACATGAGATCGGCTGCCCTCCCAGCTTCTAACCAGCTCCAGCTCCAGCTTGGTCCTCACTCTTACTTCAATACCCAGAATATTCTGGTAAATTATCGATGTTTAAATACATTAATCTTATATATAGGATCTTAAAGCCTTAAGGATATTAAATTTTATTGAAGGAGGAGCTGAGAGATGCACCTTCGAACATGAATATGATGATGATGAATCAACATCCTAATATGAACGACATACCGTCTTTCATGAATATTCATCAACAACACGAGATTCCTAAAGCACCACCCGTTAACCGCCGTAAGATGCTGGATTATTCCTTCTTATTTCTCTTCGTTTTTTTTTCAGACTTATTAGCATATTTATAATTTGGTAGTGATTATGAACTGCGATTAACACATGCATAGATTTTATTATTTAAATGTCGCTGGATCTAGTTTCGAACCCTTAGCAACATTGAATTACGCTTAGAAAAGAGATAGGTTTGTATATTTAGCATATTCTTCTATCAATGACCTTTTGTGTTGATTCTAAGATGACTTTTAGCGTTTGTAAACATTTAAAAGGTTAAACATAAATGAAAAGGGGAGATAGATTCATGGATCCCCCGGAAATCTAGAGCGAAAGAATCTATGTATAAGAAGTTGGGCTTGTCTTTAGAAAATGATGAAGGATGGGTTAGAGAGAAAAGTGTTTTTGTGAGAGATAAAAAAAAAAAAAAAAAAAAAAGACAACGAAAGTAGTTTTAATGTGCTTGTCTCTTTCTGTCTGAAGTTTTGTTTTTGCCGTTGAATTTTGCCATTGCCAGCTCCAGAGAAAAGACAGAGAGTCCCATCCGCATATAACCGATTTATCAAGTGAGTTTTATTTCATTTTTTATTTGTTTTCTCTAGTCGTAGTCGTATATAACATTGATTAATCTAATTCCATTATCACGTCTTTCTTGTAGGGAGGAGATCCAACGTATCAAAGCTGGTAACCCTGATATAAGCCACAGAGAGGCCTTTAGTGCTGCTGCCAAGAATGTAAGAACCTTAATTTTATTATTCCAAAAATATATATTAAATCGTTATTTTCATTGGTTAAATTCAATAATATCCAAAAGAGTCCAATATTTTCTCGGTAAATCCATACACGTACACGAGATAAATGAACATATATTTTATTCAATATACAAGAAAACGCTAGCTTGATAGTAAATTCATCATCTAGAAGATTTTCAGTTAATTAAGGCATTGGTGTTATCCATTTCAAGGGTTGTTTCCTTTGCTATAGAAATTAAGCCGTTGATATAATAAACATCACGACTTGGTTTAGATTTTAGGCGGAAACTAGGGTTTTAATTTTCTCAATGTCTTATATACTCGCATGCGTGTATATATAAATATTGGTGTCAGGTTGTACAAAAAAAACATATATAGCTGAGATTAGGAGTAAAGAGCTTTGTCCGGTTATAACACAAGTTGATATGTGTCTTGTACTTATGTTGTTTATGTGTAATGTAGTGGGCCCACTTCCCTCACATACACTTCGGACTCGCACCAGACAATCAACCCGTGAAGAAAACCAACATGCCCCAACAGGTAAACCCTAATCTGTCGATTGTCGACATACCTTTCATCTTTAAATAATGTTACATATATCTTAACAAAAATCTTATTTTTGTTTTTAATGATACATTTTTTTTCATGGCAAGAATGTACATAAATTTTCTATTTATTGGTTTTGATCATATTTTTTAAAAATGGTGAATAGGAGGGAGAGGATAACATGGGGATGAAAGAAGGGTTCTACGCTCCTGCGGCTAACGTTGGTGTGGCTCCTTACTAAAGATAAATATGATCGATGAGTATTCGAGAATTTGAAATCCAATGTCTGTAAGATTTATGATGTTCAAAAGCTGGGTTTCTTTTATGTATTATGTATGCATGCGTCTTCTTCTGTTGTGTAATCAAAATCTTTCTAATTAATGAGGTTTATTATGTTAGTTTTGATTTGTATTTGTGTAATCAAAATCTTGCTATAATTAACTTAGCACAATGTTTTTTCTTTCACAGAACTTTAAAACAAAATAGTAGCACTAGTTATTAATTACACTAGTATTAACAAATTATGTTTATTAGTTAATCTAAAGTTCAATAACGCATAATGACGGAAAGTTCAACAATTATATATACACACATAATTAAACAAAGAGCAGATACTGGACTTATATCTGAATGGTTTAATTTTGTTGGTTCATGGTTTTACATTTTGAGAAATCATCAGTATCATTCGTCTGGTACTCTCTCAATTTTTTTAATTGTTTCTTATAGTAAAGAACATGTAAATTTATATTATATTTGTTCATAACCAAACAGAAAGAAAATGACATTACACACCAAATAAAATCACTGAGATCAAAAACAATGGTAAATGGGTTAAGTGACTATATATTATCAGGCCTACTTGAAATCAGCCCATTTAGATTACTGCGACTCTCCGTAGCAATTGATGGGCTTATTCTATATCGGACCATCCAATTTCTACGTGTTGTTCGAGTGACCGTTGTACCTCCCGCTTTCGACGCATGTGGTCAATACTGATCTGGACTTATAGAGCCATATGGGCCTATGCTGAGTTGTATGATAAAGTAAAACCTTGTAAACCAAAGGAAGCTTTGAAGCAAGAGCACGAACACGGAACACTAAAGAGTCTGTTGAACTATTTTAGAGCATCTCCAATGGGGATTCTTCCCATTTTTAAAACCTTTATCTAGGGGATTTTACAATTTTTATAGACCCCACAAATACATATACTTATATAATATATATACATATTACATATTTTAAGAACTCCAATGGAAAGAACCCCATTGGAGATGGAACTTATGCATCACACTATCCTGTATAAATGATCTATCTTGTTGTGATATTTATGAGATGTTACTCTTGTACTGTTTTCATTAGACTATGTCCTACCATCATCTCAAGAAAGCATACTAAATATACTACATCATTAAGATAAAGTTTCTTGTGCGATATAAGTGATGATATATCATGTCAGTTAGATCCATTATTAATATTTGTCGACCTCTTGTTTTGGGGGATGGGTTTCTTACCAGGAATCATTGAATTGATATTTTTTTATCAACCACACATTTACATTATGAGAGATTTTAATAAACGATTTCATTAACAAGTTCAAGCCTTACATTAAACCCATTCAATATGAAATAACAAAAGTTGGAAATTTGCATTTTTCTCACAGACAAAAAAACAATAGATAACAATAGAACGCAACAGAACAAAGCACAACCAAGAGATTTATCTTTTTAAAATCTCTTCAAGCACATTGGAAGCCATAAGGAAGCTTCTTGCCACAATAGTTCAATAACAAGCTCAGATCCACAGGAACATTGAGATTAATCCCCAAGACATTGGCTTTAAGAGCGGTGCAAAGACAAACCGCAGCTTCAACGTTAGCAAGACCATTAAGAAGTGCACAACAAGGAGTCTTTGGTGGAGAACCAACAAGAACGTTAACTAAGCCCAATAGGTCTGCGCAAACACCGAGCTTAAGTGTGTCGGTAGGACAAGTGGGTTTAACCGGTGGATCCTTCTTTGGAGATTTTGGGGTTTTAGGAGTAGTTGGTGGACATTTTGTTGAAGTTACCAACGTGAAGAAAAGAAGATTAAGTGTGAGAAGAAGAGCTGTAACTGCAAGAGCCTTAGGAGCCATAGAAACTTGTAGGAATGTTTAATTTTTGGGATGGACTGTGAAGGAAAGATAGGATATGGTTTATATAGAAGAAGTTAGTTACTTAGTAACAGAAATTTACAAAGAGATGAAGTTAAGAAGAACATGTGATGTGTGAATGCAAAGAAAATTCCAGTAAGAAACAAAACTATACAGCTAGTAGGCTTTTGCAACTTGGACCATGGCACATTGGCACTGATTAGACTAATTTTGAGATATTTTTATCGTGAAAATGGAGAAGACAAGATTCTTGTCTTGTTTGTTTGTTAATGTAATTATGAACAGGGTTCCACAGTCTTTGTTTTGACATGGTTGTGCCAGAGTGTCTCTCTGCTGGGTATGTATCAGTTTAAGCATCAAGGTGGTATCCATTATACGTTGTTGATAAGATATGTATCTTACATGGCATTGGTCCCTATTCCTTTAGAGCATCTCCAAAGTAAAACTTCATTTTTTCTTCAAAATGTAGTAAAAGTGATTATGAAGTAAAAATGTTCAAATCTCACTTTATTTCTCATTCCATAATGGAGTAATGAACAAACAAAAAATAGATTACTCCATTTATGGAGTAAACTCCATTATGAAGTGAGAAATGGAGTAAGTTTGAAGTAATGTTTACTATATATTCACTTTTACTCAAAAATGGAGAAAAAAATGGAGTTTGGTTGGAGATACCCTTAGCTTCCGTTATTACTGATATTCCCCTCCCCTATTAGTAATTTCCCCCCCCCCCCTCCCAATGTAATTCAAACAAATTACATTTTAATTGGCCACCATTTTAGAAAAAAAAAAACGGATGAATTAATTGTTCCTCAAATTTATATGAACTAAAGTAACCTAGTTGGTTACCTTCAAATTCGATATAAATATTGTATGAAAACATATATTATGTACACAATACCATAAATTTTGAATAATAATTAGAAATATTAAAAATATAATTTTTAATTTCAAATAGTTTAAAACTCTAAATTCCTAGTATTGTTTTTATTATCATGAAATTTAGTGGTAATTCAATAGTATTAATTTAAGTCAAAGAAAAATAGAACTTCTTTAATAAAGAATGTATTCCATATCACTAGTACAAGACTACAACTCATCCACAACTATTAAATACTAAACTTTATCCCCACCCCAACCTATAAATATTAAACCTTAAATTTTAATCACTAAACATAAAATCAAATATAAACTATAATATATATTTTTTCTTTTTAAAAAAATCTGAAAATAGTACATATATATATTGTAATATTAAGCTATACTATATAAAATAAAAACTAGAATATACTTCTAAACTTAAAAGTGTTAAGAATAAATTTGCCAACTAACTAAATTTCTAACAGTTAGAATATCATGATGTATTATTTTAATTATTTGTAATAATCTGCTTTTAAAGGTAAAACACAATCATTATAACTAAACTAAGAGAATATGTCTGAAATCTGTACTTACATGGGTGTTTTTAATGAAGTAAACTTTTTACTGTTTCAAAAACATGTAACGATTTTTAGAACATAAGAAAATTACAAATTTTACTTCCAAACAAAATAGAACATTTTTTTTAGTAATCATTAAATAGAATGTAACATGATAAAATAGTATATTAACATAATATATTGCATTACATAATAGGAATGTAACAAACATAATACATATTTCGTTATTTTATATTCTATATACATATAACAAAATAGAATACAATAAACAAAAATTGTTCATTTTTTATCAATTTTGTGTAACTCACCACGACAGACAACAATGAAGATGGTATATGTAACAACAGCGGATATTTTTAATATAGCAGATGGAAAAGGAAAACAAACGGTGGTGAAAATTAGGAGAAAAGGTGGCAACTGCAGCAGAAACAAAATACGATGGTGATGATGAAACAAGCAATGGTGATGGTGGTGGTGGTGGTGATTGTATAAAAGGAGATGATTAAAACAAATTGGCTAGAAATTTATGAGTTTGTGGCTATCAAAAAGAAACAAATATTTAAAAGAAACTAAAGAAAAAAAAATAGAAATCAGTCGATCAGTTACTTTTGAAGGATATTTTGGCATATATGATAGAAAATATGTTTGAATATCATATTCAACTTTTTTAGTAAGATAGTGATTAAAAAAATTTGTTGGTTATCTCATCTAATTTCACATCTATGAAAATGTTTTCTCCTAGTTCTTGTGAATTTTTTTTTTTCATTTTCCATTTTTAAAAAGAAATTAAAAGACAACAAATCGAGTAAGTTATTAACATATAGAAGTTGTTCTCTCTGTTTATTTCTCCATATTCTCTTTAAAAAAAATTTAAGCAATCATTGTTTGTCGGTGGCCAGTGGCTTCTGCCGCCGGTTACCATCTCTTTCTTTTGTTTTTGGATGTATATATTCGATCTGATGATCGATTTCTCCTTACGGTTTGCGGATTTTATTTTTACTATGTGATTTTGGTGTGTTTAAGGTCAATCGAACATATTATTTTATCAATACATTCCTTTCTCTGATTTGTTTTGATCTTTAAATAAAGATCTGATCTTTTGGATCGGTTTAGATCTAAGCTTCCTCTCTTTGAAGATTTCATATTTTGGCTGTTTCCATAGATATACTTCTTATTCTCTGACAATATCAATATCTTTGCTTTATATATCTCTGGCAAAGTGTTCTTAGGAAGTAAAGATTTGAGGTTTGCTTGTTCACTTTGCGGTTTGAGCCGACCTAAGAAAAGTCAAAGCTTGCTCGTTTGTAAGTGTTTTGGCGATGGCGGTTTATAAATCGATTGATTGAAGTTACTGGGAGAGTTTCTCTGGCAAAGAGATTGGAGATACTTGGTAGTAGAGGCGCATGGAGGGTGAAGCACAATACGAGATCAAGAAGAGATTAGTTCGTCCTGTTGAAGCATTAAAATTGGGTTTAAATCGAAATGTAAAAAATCAAGATGAAGAAGCATTGCAATGGCAAAACAGCAATAAAGCAGTGGCAGAGATTACAACCTTATGCATGAAGTATATGTGTCTACTACGTGTTTCTAGGAAGCTCTGATATTAAATATTCCTTCCGTTCCTTAAAGATATATATTTTGGTGTTTACACACATATTAAAAAAACACATTAATTTTATATCATTTTTAGAAATTATCAAATTTCAATGTATTTTAACCAATAAACTTTCAATAAGTTTTATTAATTTTAT
This sequence comes from Sinapis alba, assembly GCA_012274485.2. Taxonomy (NCBI): domain Eukaryota; kingdom Viridiplantae; phylum Streptophyta; class Magnoliopsida; order Brassicales; family Brassicaceae; genus Sinapis; species Sinapis alba. The sequence continues at coordinate 375,941 of MU105595.1, forward strand.
TAAAATTTGATATAGAAAACATAAAAAATACATCTTTGTGAAACAATTTATTTTTCTAAAACATCTATCTTAATGGAACAGGAATATATATTTTGAAAACATGTTAATTATATCCATAAACGGGATTAAACTGTAATTTTTGTTAAATATTGTTATTGGACCTTAAAATGTCAAAGCCCGACTCATGTAAACATGTTCATTGGCTGTTATAGTGGAATATAGTTGGGAAAAAAAAATCTATTATAACTTAAATAATAATATTACAATCTAATTATAATGCCAATGAAGAGAATATTTCATATGTCTCAATTTACATTATTAAAAACAAAGTGAAAAAAAAATACAAATCTTGAGAAGGTTCAGCTGAGAGAATGATACTTATTAATATACACAAAGTTGAAAGATTGTGGCCTTGTGGGAAACATCAGAACACAGGCGTTTCTCAGGTCAGAGGATTCAAATTGAAGAAGTACCAAACGTGTTCTCTCCACTGTAAGTGATGTAAAGGAAGCCATCTTGGTCTTTCTTCTCCTCGTAGACGCTTGACATGATCTCTCCTGTAGGAGGAAGGACATTGTCCACGAATATGAATATAGCTTTCTCTGCACTCAGTTTGATCCTCTTACGAATCACATACACAAATTGCCCTACTGTTAGGTCTGATGGCACAAGGTATCTGCATTGATACAAAACCCAAAACCATTCAGAAAAAAAACCACATCTTAATACTACAACATCTTGAACATAAGAGAAGTTAAAGATGGGAACAAAGGTCCTTACTTTTTCTTGTCAATGTTTGGGATATCACTTTGCTCAGCCTTTTCCACAATCACCTGCAAAAACACACACAAAACACATTTAATACAATGCAAGAAAGTGATCAAAATCTTGAAACAGAAGAACAGAGGTTTCAAAACAGTATTGGATCTAAGAGGAACATCTGATCAAACGCAAGAATCCAAAGATTCCCCTAAAGGGTCTAATGGGTTTTCACCAAAGATCATGTTCTTGAACGTGGAATCAAGAAACAAGCATAAAGATGTAACCTTTACAAGAGAAACAGAGCATACATACCGGGATTCTATCAGGGTACTTCTCCCTGATCCTATCAGCTTCAGCTTTCCTCTTTTCTATACACAAAAATAAAACCATCTCGAAGACTCAGATATGAACACCAAACACACATATGTATAAACCTAACATCACAGGATAGAAAGACTAACCGTAATCGTTGTCAAGCTTAAAGCTGCTGCCTTTGTTCATGGTTACTCGTGAGAATTTACAAAGGATCCCAAATCTAAAATCGAAGGTAGAATTTAAGAAGAAGATCTAATCAACTGAAAGGTAACAGAGAGAGAGAAATTGATGGAATGGATAAGGATGAAACTCTCTTTAAAACAGAGAGATGAAGCTGTCAACAAAGGCTATTTCTTTTTTTCCTTCTTTCTTGTATGATTGGATAACGATTAACTTATAGTTCCTCCCTTTCATATTACTTGTGAAAAAAAAATCATTTTAAAATAAATATGAGTTTTATTACAAAATTTATTAATAAAATTTTCCAATTTATTTTTCTATTAATTAATATAAAGTTAAGTTTATAGCTAATTGTAATTTTATTTTAGAAATATATAAAATTATATATTTTTTAATATGTGTGTATAAACCTAAAACGACAAATAATAATAATATGAAACGGAAGGAGTACCTATTTGTATAGTATATTCGCTTACGTGTCTAGGTCACCTTACCTTGTTCTCCAAACAAAATAATTCACTTTTTTTTTCTTAGGTCAATTATACAATGTTCGTCTTTGACAAAGCCAATAATACTACGTAATAATATATTATTTACTATAATACGACATTTATTTAGTAAATTAATACCAAACGTAATTTCACTTCTCTTTCTTTTTAGTGGATGGCAGGCACGTCTCCACTTCATTTGTTTCTCAATGGCCTTGAATAATAGGGATTACTTAGCTTTAATGGGCCAAATAATGTAAGTGTGTCTCTAGTTGGTTTGATAAGACAGATTCTAAGAGGCCCATGCCCAATATGCTACGTACTTGTCTATGTATTGGTTACAACTCTCTCATGCACGACCCCTTTGAACTTTTTTCCTTTGAATAGTTATAACGTTTGCAACGCATGTGGATGTATAGGATGTTGATCGTGCTTATTCAGTTATCTGGATGATTTAAACGAAATGACAGTTGCGTTTAGTTATCTTCCAGACTAGATCTTATAGAGTTATTTGATCATGAAAGTTATATTCTTTCGACGGTTCTACCAACAAAATGTTTTGATACTCAAAATATTCGGTGTATGAAACTTGAAATCTTTAGCAATATACTCCCTCCGTTTCATATTACTTGTTGTTGTAGGGAAAAATTTTCGTTTCAAAATAAATGTCGTTTTAGAGTTTCAATGCAAAATTCATTAATAAGATTCATAGGTAATTGTGTTTTTATTTTTCTATTGGTTGAAATGTGGTTAGGTGTATAGGTAATTGTATTTTTATTTTGGAAATATACAAAATCATATATTTTCTTAATATGTGTGAATAAACCTAGAACGACAAGTAATATAAAACGGAGGGAATAAATATTAAGGGGCGTTATTAATATATTTGACAAATGAGAAAAGGGTTTGATATTATGGAGTATATAAGAGCTTCGCTTCGTCATTACCAAATGATTAATGGAGAATGTGTGTAATAGATTAGTGCATCCCATAGTTTTATATTTCAACCATCCCTAGATTTTAGCAACAATGCTTAAGTTTTTGTTTACAGATTAATCGCTAACCATCTTGTGTTGTTGTGTTGGTCGCTGTCATAACAAAATAGACAATTATTGTATTTCTGTGTTTGTTATTTTCGTCCACAGACATTTAACTAGGAACATAACATCAATTAAATACGTATGACGTGTTCATCTTGATTTGTTAATATTGTTTCCATATAAATTATATACTAATAATTTTATATACATAATAATTACATTTTCTTTTTGTTTATTCAATTTTATTTTATTTCATTTATCTCACAGATTTATTAAATCTTTTATCACACAAAACAGTTTACGAGATTATATACGTACATATTACGTGATGAAAATAAAATAATAAATATGCTAAAAGGAATTCAACATAAGAAATGTTTTGAAAATGTAATTGTTCATACACGTTCGACTACGATATACTTTCACCGCTTTCAAAAATGAAACATTCACACTTTTTTTATCACAACATGTTTGCATTCTTTGGTTAACAAACCTTCAGCATAATGGTGAAGGAAAGTTTAGAATTTAGATGAAAATAGTTTTGTATTGGTTTTGAATCATGATTTATTTGACAAAAAAAACTATGAATTAAGGATGAGTTAAGCTAACAAAAAAAAAAAGAGTTTAGAGAAAAATTATATATTTATGATTGTAAGTAATTTCATATAAATAATAAATGAAAAGAACAATGGTAAGGAGAGGGATCAGAATACCAAATATAAATTTGTTAACCTATTATAAAAAGGTTTATTAGTATTTTTTTTTTTTGGAAAAGATGCAACTTTTTATTATAAAAGAGTTCAATTGTTAAGTTTCTGTAAATATGCAACTTTTCAAATAATGAACATATCTTTTAAAATGAATTAAGTTTTAAAGGTTTATATTATATAAAGATTCAGTGATTAAATTTCTGAAAATATACAATTTTCAATTATGAAAATATTTAATAAAAAAAAGTTTAATGATTCAATTTGTAAAAACATACAATCTTTCAACGAATGAACACTTTTTGTTTAAGTAAAATGACTTTATATCCATGATTCTGAATAAAATTGTAGTCCTTGGATTATAGATTGCGTTCCAAAAAAAAAAGGATTATAGATTAGAAACAGTTTCTACTATTAAATGAAATTTTTATTTTTCCTATAAACAAATAATGATGTCAGCAGAAAACATAAAGTGAGTTTGGTATTATATATATAGATTTAGAAAGTGATGTACATTAATAACCTCAACGCAATGCCTCCAAGTTTGAAGATGGTTTTGCAAGCTATACTATTAGAACTGTGAAATTTAAAATTAATAACACTCTTTCTGTATTTTGACTAATTCATATTTTAGATTTAGTATTTTCAATATTAATATTTTTAAATATATTTATGCATTTATTTGTAAAACTAAAACATAAATTAAAATAGAAAACTATAGTAAAACTTCATTAATAAATTTAAAAATAAAACATGAATCATATACAAGAGGGGATATAAAACAAAAGGAAATCTAATTTTACATATACATACGTGAATATCTACACAAGTGGCATGTTAGTGGTGTCCCTTCTTTAGCTAGTCACCACCCCTAAAGATTAAATAAGCAAGTTGGTAATTTGTATTCTGAAAATAACTAAAAGCCACAAAAAAAATAATTTAATGCGATACGCATTTTGTTTTAAGACAGAGTTACAATAGTGGTGGAAACTCACATGGAAGTTTGTGGTTTGTCTTGGGAAATAAACCATGTCTCTCATAATGACAATGCTCAATAACAATTGTTTTTAATTTTCTGATTATCAATAGTTCAAGATACTATATAGTAATGGTTCGTTTAATGCAATTCTGATACATGATAATAACATAATAACCATGTCTACTTTACATTCATACACAAGCAACCAAAAATTTCAATCTTGTCTTGGAAATCCAGCTGCACTTCTCCTTACTTGATTTTCATTTACTCCACTTTCATATATGGACCACTTGATTATTAGTAATGTTACTATATTTTATGGTTGTATAATGTTTTCTAATGGAATAAACAATATGTTAGCGTGATCCATGTTACAACATCGAGGTGTTTCACTACCACGAATTTTCTTAGAAATTGTGAACAACATATTGGGACCGTGCGATTTAATTGTTTTGTGTTCTTTTTGTTGAAACTGATTTAATTGTTTTTATGTTGGCAAAAAAAATAAATTGTTTTATAGCTAAAAATAAGTTTGGTTTCCAACACAGTTGTTTAGTGTCGACAATATCTTATACCTAATGTAAATAGTTTATATTACGTTTTTGTTTTGTACTTTCATCGATTATATAATCTTTTAGCTGTATTATTAAGGGTAGACAATATTAACAATAATTAAGCTTCACTATTTAAATGTTTTTTTGTTTTTTTAGTGCGTTGAAGTTTTTTGAGCATAGCATTGTCATCTCCATTGACCAGAACTAGTGTATTAAATGATCACTGTTAAATCATACAAATTGATCTTTAAACAACATAGTGAAACGCTAAACCTTTGTTTCCACACAAAATGCAATTATTTCCTTTAAACCTCAAAACATAAACGAAACAAAACAATACTCCCTCCGTTTCATATTATTTGTCGTTGTAGGAAAAAAATTTCGTTTCAAAATAAGTGTCGTTTTAGAGTTTCAATGCAAAATTTATTAATAAGATTCATAGGTAATTGTATTTTTATTTTTCTATTTGTTGAAATATGGTTAGGTGTATAGGTAATTGTGTTTTTATTTTGGAAATATACAAAATCATATGTTTTCTTAATATGTGTGAATAAACTTATAACTAAAAATAATATGAAACGGAGGGAGTACTTAATTATTTCTAAACCTGCATTGATTAAGGTCCCAATAAAATAATACTATTAATAATTTAACTAACACATGCTATCATTAACAACTTTTTAACCAGGAGTTAAAGTAATAGACACAACCATCCATCTTAGATTTTATTTAGAAAACAATACAAGAAGATGAATACTTCCAACCTCATTTAGAGCCACTAGATCTACGGGTAGACAAAGAATCACAGCCGTTGAAAGAGTTTTTCTCGATGTTTTCAAAAAAATCTTCAAAAAGCCACACAGAGAGACACTCAAATAGAGCACCGGTCCGTCAGATTTAGTTTCGAAAACAAGGCCCAAAGCCAACCTTGCCAGAATTGTTTCCCGCGAAACTACCATAATGTCCCTCTCTCTTTTACTGTGTCTCCCACTGGTGTAAGAGGATAGAATTGGAAATTCACGCAAATAAGTAGTAATGAAACATCTGCGTCAGTTTCGTCTTTTTGCTCTGCTTCCTCGGCATTTGTAAGATTTTCTTTTTAGTAACACTGTTTCAGTCTTTCAGATCAATGATTTTTTTACGCGCCTCTTTTTCACTATTTTTGAAAAAGTATTTGAATATATAAAGTACGTTGTAAATTGTAAAACATTTGAATTTTTTTTTTTTTTTAAAACACTTTATTGTAATGTAATGTTTGAATTGTGAGGTGGGATTTATTTTCTTCTGATTATTATGTTTTCATTTCTATGTTGGGAAAATAATATGTTGCATTTTGTTTAAATAAAAATGGCAAAAATATGGTTGTTAGTATTCCCTTGTTTCACAATATAAACAGTTTTAGAATATTTTTTAAAATATAAGCAAATTTTACATTTCAATACAATTTTTATATTTATTAAATATTGCATGATAATTAAATAATACATAATTTTATGATTGAATAAATTTATATATTAAATGATACTTTTTCTGTTTTCTGAAATGTTACTTTGATTTTTTCTTATTACACAAAATGTCATTGAATGTCAATATAAATTATATTTACTTTCAATTTCATATTAATTGTAAGTTGCACTGATCTTATAAATAATTTAATTTATCTCAAACACTACTAGTAAAATAATCTTAATTAATAAAAATACTAATGTATTTTAATTATTTTTAATATGTATAAAAGTTAACAAAATAAAAATTTCTTAAAAATTGAGGGGGTAGTTTTTTTAAAATATATTTTTTAATATTTACACTTTTATTTTAAAGTATTATATTTTGAAACATGAAGTAATATATACTGAATTTGAATTCTCGTAATGACAAACAATTTTTATTTCGACACTCTGACTAAGTGTTTTTCTTTTCATGGACCTGTTAATTATGTTTATCTTATTATTTTATATATTACTAGCTTACACCTAGATAAAAAAATCATGTAACCATATAATTCTTGTTAAATATCATATAACCAATACTTCAAATGAATCTCCAAACTTCAAAACTTGATTATCAGTTTCATCAATCCAATTGGGTTGGACCGGTTGTTTACATCATATTATATCACCATTTTGAAAATTATTTAGTTTACTAAGTTTAAACCCCTACAAAATTCTTTCCAACTAGTACTTTGTTGTTATAAAATTTACAAGTAGGTAGAATTAGAGCTTATATGATCTAGGGCAATAAGATTTATCAATTGTTTTTTAGCCCACATAGGAGCCTTTTAATTAATTAAACCCACTTGAAAGTGGCAAGGGTGATTTATATAGTACTATACAAGGCAACATTCCAAAAGAAAGCAACAAAAAACTAAAAAATTGACAGCTTATAAGACAAATATGGTGACTTAAATAAAGAGAGGAAAATAAATTTAGAGAGAGAGTAAAAGTCACGCGCTGCATATTGCGAAGAGAGTCGACAACGATGGCACAAGAACACGGTACATATGTAGATAAGTACATCTCCAGACACAAGCCACACATAGAGGAGGAAGGAGAAGCAACACAAAAAAAAACAAAAAACAAAAAGTAAAAAAAAAATTAAAATTCTTCATTACACAACCTCACCTTCTCTCTCATCTTCTTTTGTTGTCTTCCTGTTTTGAGATCTCTCTCTCTAATAAGCTTTTTTCTTTGTTACTGTGTTTGAGGCCATGCCCTTATCCTTTGAAAGGTTTCAAGGGGAGGGGGTGTTTAGTGTTTCTTCTTTCTACTCAGATTCTCACAAAATCCGGTTTAATCAAGACAAAACCGGAATCGAAGAAGAACAAGAAGATCTTGGTTATGTTTTCCGTGGTGGTTTACCAGAACCGACGTCTGTTCTCGACGCTTTAAGGAGCCCTAGTCCTCTCGCTTCTCACTCTTCAACCACTACCAACACGACGCTGTCTTCCTCTCACGGCGGTGGTGCCGTCACCGTCACCGCCACCACAACCGCCGGTGATGATAAATGTAGTCAAATAAGCTTGGACGATCTCGACGGAGTCCTCTCCGCTTCTTCTCCTGGTCAAGAACAAAGCATCTTGAGGCTTATCATGGACCCGGGTTCAGGATTCGGTGTTCTCGACCCGGGTTTCGGTTTCGGATCCGGGTCGGCTCCGGTTAGTGATGGTTCGAATCCTTTGTTATCATCATGCAGCTTCCCGTTTCACGAGCAGACTCACCAGATTCCGAGTCAAGAATCATTGTTCTCTAATCCTCCTCCATCTCCACCGGCGAAACGGTTTAATTCCGGATCTCAACAACCGGTTTACCCATTTCCCGATCCGGTTCCGGTTAACCAATACCAGTTTCCGGTTCCGTTTCACCAGCAACAACAACTCCCGTCTTCTTCTTCTTCACCCGCGGCGGCTTTGCCTCCGGTTCCGCCGCCGGGAACCACCGGTGATGACCAGTCAGTCATCATCGAACAGCTTTTCAACGCGGCGGAGCTAATGGCAACCACCGGCGACCACACCATTCTCGCGCAAGGGATATTGGCGCGGCTCAATCACCATCTCAACAGCAGCTACAGCAACAAACCTCCGTTTCATAGAGCAGCTTCTCACATCACCGAAGCTCTCCTCTCTCTCATCCACGACGCATCACCACCTTTACTCACGCCGGAGAATCTCATCCTCAGAATCGCAGCTTACAGAACCTTCTCCGAAACGTCGCCGTTTCTCCAGTTCGTTAACTTCACAGCGAACCAATCGATTCTCGAGTTAGGCTTCGAGCGGATCCACATTATCGATTTCGACGTTGGATACGGAGGACAATGGTCGTCTTTAATGCAAGAGCTCGCGAGAAACAGAGGGTCGTGTCTGAAAGTTACAGTCTTTGCTCCTCCTCCTTCAACAGTCTCCGACGAGTTTGAGCTCAGATTCACGGAGGAGAATCTCAGAAGCTTCGCCGGAGAGCTCAAGATTCCGTTTGAAATGGAGTTGTTGAGCCTCGAGCTTCTTCTAAACCCAGCTTACTGGCCTCTCTCTCTCCGTTCATCGGAGAAAGAAGCTCTCGCAGTGAATCTTCCTATAAGCTCTGTTGTCTCCGGTTACCTTCCGTTAATCCTCCGTTTCCTCAAACAGATATCTCCAAACGTCGTCGTTTGTTCAGACAGAGGATGTGACCGTAACGACGCGCCGTTTCCTAACGCTGTGATCCACGCGCTTCAGTACCACACCACTCTGCTTGAGTCTCTCGACGCCAACCAAAGCCAAGAGGACTCGAGTGTTGAGAGGTTTTGGGTGCAGCCTTCTATTGAGAAGCTATTGATGAAACGACACCGTTGGATTGAAAGATCACCGCCTTGGAGAAGCTTGTTTACACAATGTGGGTTTACTCCGGCGAGTTTGAGTCAGACGGCGGAGACTCAGGCGGAGTGTTTGATGCAGAGGAATCCGGTGAGAGGGTTTCACGTTGAGAAAAGACAGTCTTCACTTGTCATGTGTTGGCAAAGGAAAGAACTTGTTACTGTCTCTGCTTGGAAATGTTAGAAGAAACCTTATTGCATCTCAGCTAATTTTCATGTTTTAAATGAATTTAATCTCTCTTTTATTTTCTAAAAATGTTGTTTATGTTGTTCAATGGTGTTCTTTAGTTTCAACTGTGGTGTTGACATTTGAAGGAAGTAAGGATATATAATCAAAAATCTCCTTTTGTTAGATTCTATTTTGGTCCTTTTGAGTTATTGCAATCTATAGACCTCTTATCCAAAAACAGAAATTGCAAAAGGGATATGGTTATTTCAAATCAGAGATTATATTTTGCTTTGAGGGGTCTTGAGTGTATAGTTAAGCTGTATAAACAGTCTAATTTGGACTATTTTGTCTCTTTTAATATTGATTGCTGTCTAATTATTTACTTGAATAAGACTTGTGGAAAACTATGTCTAAATCTATATTTACTTGAATAAGACTTGTGGAAAACTATGTCTAAATCTAGTGTTAAGTTCATACATGATTACATATATGGTGAAAACTGATATACAATACACATAAAATAACAATCAAGAACCAAATAAAACAATCAAGAAAACAACTTTATCTTGCCTTTAAAAAAATACTTTATCTTGCCTTTGGAATATAACAAGAAGATAGTGAAATACTCACGGTACATGCAAGAGATACTGTTTATAACACATTTCTATAGAGTATTAAATTTTTACAACCACAAAGTGTAGCTAATTGGTTTCTCATTTGGTTTTTGGAGCTTCCAAGGTTGAATGTTTGTTTAATCGTCTCGGGTCCCTAACATAAATTATATTTTTCTGTCACAAAAAAGGTTAGGACTTTAATTTACGTACAATTTGTTTATACTAATGTAGGGATTAAATGTGTAGCCCTTAACTGTATCCATAAGCTTTTAGCTTTAAGATATAGTATACATGTTTATTATTGTAATACGACTTTTGCTTGTGAAATCACATGGGCCTATAGCCATTGGTGCTTAATATTATATAGTTATAGAACTTTTATATGTTAACTAAATTGGACGGTCTTGATTTGGGACCAACAGCTTCATTAAACTAAGATCGATCTAGTTTAATGACGTCGGTGTAAGGGAATTAATATTTCTTTAATCATGTCCTTAGCCCGTAGTAGCTAAAAACGTGTAATTTTTGTAGATTGGCTGGATTAAAAAATAAATAATGTAATTATTAACCCCCTCATATCTATTTATATCAAATTATTGTCGTCTTTGTTTACTATGATAAGATCTATATCTAATCCACTAGCATCTTACCGAACTATTAAAACACTCGATAATGGTCTGTAATCTGTTCTAGGCTCTCTAGTAGCGGATCGAGGTTTGCATGTTACTTTGTATGCCAAATGTTTTTTGTTTTGGTTTCCTAATTTCGAAATTATGATCAGCTTTTTGACAATATAAAAAGCATCAGCTTTACTTATTACAGCTTTAATAAAACTAAACAAAACATATACGTCATCAATAAGATATGAGAATTTAAACTAGAAATATAATATGACTAACGTGAATTAACATGAAGCCAAACCGACAACAGACACTTTTGTCTCCATGACTGCCAAAGAAAGCTTCATAATTTTACTTTGGGAATTAATTAAGAGCCGCAGGTTCATGCACACCTACGTGCTTACAAACATTACATTACATCACCCAAATAATTTCATCATAAAATATAATTGGTGTGAAAATATTTTCCACATAGATTATGTATTAAATGATTTTTGTAAACTATGCATTAGTGTTTCTAACTATCAAATAAAGTTAAATATTTATAAATTAATAATGTTAAGACTTTAATTTTTTTTCTTAGAAACTTTGAAATTTTAACACTTATTCCCTTTATTTTCAAAAAATTGTCATTTTAATTTTTCTGTTACATAAAAATGTTATTCTATAATTTTAATGCTGAACATATTATTAATTAAAAAATATAGATTTCATAAATAATTTTATTTATTTTAAATATTATTGATTGAATATTTGTAATCAATAAAAACATAAATATATTTTAATCATTTTTATCTATATGAAAAGTGTGTAAGTATAATCTTTATAAAACGGAAGTAGTATAAGATATTAAATAATCAACAAATTTATAATTAGTGAAGTAAATACTTCATTGTAGATGTACAAAAAGGTGGGTTTACAAATAATATTTTATAATTTAATTTCCATAGTTCTACAAAATGTCAAAGAATATGGGTTAAAGTATACAAATTAACGTGACATTTCATAAGAAAGGAATAAACTTTGATAGATACAAAATCTTAAGCTGATGCTCTCCCGCTCCATGGCTCCACCAATATCTTCTTCTTCCCAATCATTTCTTCATTTTCTCATCTTTATTAGTCTTATCTTTTGATTCTTTAAAGATAAATTAATTTACTTTTTTTGGTCACACGATTTTAAAAGTCTGCTTGGGAACAACGCATTCTCTATCAACCTCACATATTTTAGTCTTCTTTCTAGCTTTCCTTTCTCAATACCTCATTTTAGTTTTTATCCATTTTATAAAAAAGGTTCATTTTATAGAACCAACAAAATGAAAAATCAAATCCCTTGTCTTTGTAAGAACAGGGTCAATGGTGGAGTGGTGGTAGACCCATCACCATCAAAATAATTGTAATGCGGCCGTTAATCATGTAATAATTTTAGTTTAATATATAATTAAGGTCAAACTATCATACACTTCTTCATTAAAAATAAAAAGAGTTTTTAAGAATTTGTCACATTTATATATATATAGAGGACCAAATCGTATGAATACAAAATTAAAAACTAGTAATAAAGCCTGCCCTTCTTTGGAAACTCAACTGTCAAACATTAACCAAACCCAAACCGGTAATTGCACTGAACCAAGAAAGCAACAGACCGGTACTAACCAGATAGTCAAATATGCTCTGCTTTTTACCTCCTACAAGCCTTCTGCATCTCTCAAATGGCAACAACACTGAACACTGCACCATATTTTCTTCACAGCTACGTTTGTACCATGGAACCGCTTGTAAGATTTCTTGAAGGTACAGTAGATCATCATCAAACTCCATAAAGTCTAAGGGATGTCTTGATGAATGAGTAAGCTAATGCGCCAGTGAAAATGTAACTATCAACCCTATCCAATATGCCACCTGCACCATGGACAAGAGGTTTATTAAGAAGAGGCGTGAATGATTTATGTATTAGTATGCTAAGTGGGGGAGATTTTACCATGTCCAGGGATAAGTGAACCAGAGTCTTTGACGCCGGCATCACGTTTGATCATTGATTCAGTAAGATCACCAAAGACTGACCCGAAGAAGTTAATAAACCCAAAAGCAATGGAGCTGAGGATACAAATCAAGAAAAAAGTATTTACAAACAGAGAGATGATAAGAAAGAAACTGAGTTTGGATAGAGAGATAAAACTAAGTAACCTGAACAGAGATTGAGGCCAAGACAGAGACTTAGAGAGTAGAAGGGTAATGACTATACAACCAACAAGTCCTGCAAAAGTCCCTTCCCATGTCTTCTTGGGACTAATACTAGTCAGAGGTGTCCTACCAAAAGCCTGCAACTTTTCTATTGTTAAACTCAGCTTGAGATCGGTTTATTACAAGTTAAAAAGCTTATTGTTTACCTTGCCACCAAGAAAAGCAAATGTGTCTGTGGCAATTACACCGCTGAATGAGATCAACGTTGCCACAAGTCCCACTGTCCACTGAGGTAGACCACCAAGAAAAATTGGCCAAGTCCTTGCAATTCCTATAACGGAGGAGAAAGTCTCAAGAGCTTTATGTTTTTGAGATATAAAAGGAGGAGAAAAGAAGTGTGAGAGAGAGCTTGCCAGTGTTGAGAGCAGGAGCAGCTAAACCACAACGAAGCTTAACCCAAAAACAAGGGAGATAGCCACAATAAAACAAGCCAAACATTGTACTACTAAGCTGAGAAAAACGTGGGTTTCCTCTCTGTACTAACAAAGCCATTGCAACAACAAAAGCTGCGCATGTCACCCATATATCAATGTTACCATAGTACCTAAACAAAGATAAGTCCATAAACTCAGTTTCAAGAAGCAGTCAAAATGGATAACAACAACAACATGAAAAGGCTTGGAGATTTATTGAACTCACAGTGTAAGTATGGGCATAAGAGCACATATAACAGAGCAAAAACGAGATACATATCTAGGAGGAGGAGTCATTCCTTTAGCAATGCCTCTACTTCTAACGAGCTCGAAATATTCACGAGAACCGATGAAAACAGACGCTGCTAAGGCTAATGTGAAAACCCATCCTCCAGCTAAGACAACACCTCCAACAGGTAACCCAATGGCAACACCAAAGATGACTCTTTTCTTAAGCTGGCTTGCTTTCTTCTGCTTATCTTCTTCCACATTCTGCAAATCGTGGATTCTTCCATCAACTCCCTAGAAAAAAGATGGAAACTTTAAGGACCAGATAAAAATTAACTACACTCAATTTTGCAATTAAGCACATAATTGAATATTTATATCTAAGTTAGAGATTCTTGGGAGCATATTTACTACCTTTGAGTTGTCATCACCAAGATTGTCTGATTCAGCTCGAGTAACGGCCGTGAGGAAACGCCGTTTAACAGGAATCCGACCAAGGGCGGAACGAAGCAAAGGTCTGGTTTTGGCGTCAGGGACGAGACGTAGGCTCGAATAATCGGAGAAGGGTTGGAGATTTGGGGTTTTCCTTGTGGATAGACGGCAGGAGCATATACAGAGAGAAGTCGTTAATACCGGTACAGGCTTATTGTACGTACAGACTTTAACAATAGACGCCATTGTTTTCTCAATTTGTGACACTCGAAAATTAAGACCGAACAAGAGATGTGTTCTGTCTGAAACTCATGATCTCTGAATCACATCATGTCGGGATAACTGTGTGTCTGTAATTAGCTGAACTATTCGGCGAGTTTTGTATTGTAGCAAGACCATCTCCAATGGTTTAATCTATTTTTACACTCAAATAAAATGACTCTATAATAGAGTTAAAGTTTACTTCAATAATACTTTATTTTAGAGTGAAAAATAGAATGATAAACAAACAAAAAAAAAAAACTTACTCTATATTTAGAGTAAACCTATTTTTCACTCTAAACTCTATTTTAAAGTGAAAAATAGAGTGGGATTGGAGATGCTCTAACTTGGTAGAAGTATGAAGTAGAATTAGCGGTTGGTTAAAACCCGGTCACTCAGACAGAGACTTATTATCCTCCTAGTATTGTTCAGGGAAAATATTTTATTTATGTCTACAAAGAAAACAGAGAAGAGAAAAAGCTAGAGGAGAGAACACACGGAAACAAAATGTCTATGGGATTACAGAAGTTGAAAAAAGAGGAGGAAAATTCTAAGTCTTACGAAAACTGTAACACAATCAATCCTCTAACGCAACTAGGTTTAAGATTCAACTGAAAGGTGAAATGACGACGATAAGACAAAAACTGAATGTCATTCTGACACAGATTTAATTTTTCTTTTCATGTCTTTTTTTGTTTTTTCTTGCCGAAGCCACTTTTGATGTGGGTGTGGGTTTGTGGAATATTGTTTTAGTAGACGTGATCATGTCCTCTTCATAATGTATCCCAAGATTAGACCGATAAGTCCCACTAGAAGAACGTACAAGAAGGGGATTCCACCACCACTCTGACTTCTATTGCTTCCACGCTTCAACTGCTCCTGCAATCATAAAAACAAACAAAAGAAAACGGCTTCTTCACTGACACCAGTAAAAACTAGCTACGAAAGTGCAGGGAGTAGCAGTTCAAAAAACCCAAGGATCAGCTGAAAGTTACTTACCAATTCTTGTTGAAGTCTGGTGTTCAGTTGAACCGCAGAGTTCTTTTCCTCGGTGAGCCTTGTGATGAGCGCTCTTGCCTAAATCATACAAGTCGACAGGGATCAATTTTGTAAATGTAATATGAATGAACATATCACATAACTCCAACGATAAGTTTTGAAAATTGGTAGCTACTAGGTTTGTTGCAAATGCATACACTGATTAGTGGAAAGCTAAAACCACAGCAAAGGAAATCTTATTCCTCTAGACCACAGTATTGAGGTACCAAACTCTAGATAAAACATTGGTCAAAGCTACAAACAAGGTAAGATTAGTGTTCTTGGTCTTCTAATAAGCTTAATAATTAAAGTCTACAATAAGCGAGCCATTAAATTAAGCAGAATGAGCTGGATAAGAAAAACAAAACAGCTCCAAAAAGACCTGACAGAGAAGATAGTTCCGCAGATATATAATACTGAGACACTCTTTCTGATGGCAAGGTAGCCCAGCTTCTAGAAAGCATTATACAAAAGATCAGAAAGTGTATTAAAATACCTCAGATGGGTTATCCTGAGGTTCAAGCCTGTCCACGCTAAATCTTGGAGCCTAAATACAAACAAGAAAATCAGCACGATTTATCACCAAAGGAAACGCCTAGCATAGCCAGAAGACGCGTTCTATTTTTCTTGGCTATTTGAAGCTGAAGTTCGAAACTTACAGCAGTAAAGTCAGAAGCGTTGTTCCTATTGTTGTCAGAGACGGAAGCTCTTGGTGAAGAGCCCTCTTCTGAACCTTCATGAACCGGTGAAGGTGGTCGTGGTGGATCAACATAGACAACTCTCAATTTAGTCTCCTCAACTCGATGCCCTGCCTCTTTACTAAACTGCACCGTTCATCAAATAAAAGTCTCAGAAAAAAATGAGAGAACCAAATGTCTTAAACCCCATAAAAAGAACAAAATATGAATACCATCTCAGGAGTAACTTCCTTAGCAGTGACACCGGGAGTAGCCACAACACATTGAAGCAAGAACTTGTCCTTGCACTGCATATCAGCAGGAGCTTCCTTTTGCGCTTGCATCGTCACTAAGTTTCCAAAAGACAACAACCAATCAAATAAAGGAAAATATTCCATCACGAAGGGAAGAGTGGGTAACTGAGTGAGAGAGAAACCAAGAACTTCAGAAGAGGATCTGGGAAGAACAACGCCAGTGTTAGGCCTCACACAATACTTCTTCGGATTCGTCGTTTTAACCTTTTTTAAAAAAATCAACCATCAAGAAGAATATCAAACGATTAATCTTCAAAAGGATTGTAAAGTGTAATTATCACCTTGAAGGCGACGTAATTGTCGGTCTTGTTAGCCAAATAGAGAGAGCAAGAGATCTGTTTCTTCAATTCAACTACAACAGAAGGTCACAAACTCAACCAACCAAAAAACTCTAAAGATCTAGAACAAAAAAGGTCGATAGGCGAGAAATGATTTTTAAAAAATTGGATATTATGTAAGAAAAAGGAGCTTACAAGGGAATTGAAGGTCGATAGGGTCGATGTCGACAAGTGCGTTGCTCATTCTGATACGATCACCGGTGAATTAACCGTATAGAGAGAGAGAGATAGGGTGGTGCTAGTCGTCGTCGTCGTCGTCGATCGTGGGGGGAAGAGAGAGATAGAGAGAGTTTTGGCGTCTATTTTGAAGACTGGAGACGATATATGCCCTTCTTCTGACTCAAGGTACGTTACTTATCTCGGGGGTATTATTGTCATTCTAGAGAATGACCAAATTCGGTTTATTAAAAAGGTTTGACCAACGAAAACGAGGTGGAAAACCACGACCCCTTGTACCAAATCTGTTGATGTATTAATTATAGAATTTCTAATCTAGTTAACTTTTTGTTTACTGTAATGTTTCCACTTTTTCTTTAGTTATGTAATAAGTTGCACTTCTCAAAACCCAAAAAATGATATGAGTTTTAACATTTGCACCCTAAAAACAGCTTGATTACTCTTGTGCATGTAACCCCATGAACATTGGTTGTTCTTTCAGACGTGAGATTCTTCAGTGCATGGCTAGAGGTATTCTAATCCTATCACCAAAGTCAACCGAAGCGAGATGATTTAATTATTTGTAGTTGATTATATGTTTTTTTTTTTTTTTTTTTTTGAGAAAGATCATTCTAATAAATATAAAAGAAAGAAAAAGGTTCAGTCCATTTTAGGCAGTTACATGTTTAATCCATCCAGCATAGTAAGTTTAATGGGTCTCAAAGCTCAAAACAAACAAAATTAGAAAAACTTTCTCAACCAGTAATCATCGACAGAATATAAGAGAGGACATGCAGACAACGGTAATGCAGTCGGCTAGTCAATAGAATACCAGGATGAAAGACGATCAAGGAGATCAACTGTTTGTTAAAAAGTAGGAGACAACCAAAAGAAGTACTGTCGAGTCCACTAATTTGATGATATGTTCTGGAGATTTTAAAAGAGTTTTATGGAGCTTTCTATTGCGCTCTGCCCAAATGAGATATATAATGGTTTGCCAAGCAAGAATCAACAATTTTCTATGGGCCGAAGGGAGAACATCATTCGTAATCAATGAAATAAATGAATCCCAATCCCTCACTTGATAAAGATAACACTGAGCTGATATTCCAAATCATCCAGGAGAATGGACAAGCAAAGTATATATGGTCATTTGACTTTGGTGCTGTGTTACATAGATATATAGGAGTCTACCACTTGTGGGACGTCGGTTTAACATGAAAAGCCAACACAAGAAATTGTGTGTTTGGGATACCATATGAGTCCCAACCAATCTTCTTCCAAGGTACATATGGAGTACTCACAAGCAAGGTATTGTAAATTAACCCAGTGTTGTACTTTTTGATGATTTTTCCTTCAACCTCCCATGTATGCACGTCTGGTTCATCGTTGAGAGTGATAGTTGAAAAGAATGCAAGAAGGGAGACTTGTGCATCAGATCTGGCAGGTCTCAATAGCCAACGGTAACTCACGAAAAAGGTCAGAAAGAGTCGCGTTTAGTGGTATTTCCATTCTGGAGGTGGCGCGCACCATCAAGGAATAGACGGAGATCACCCATATACGCCCAATTATTCAGCCAAAATAAGCAGCTATGTCCATTTCCTACCCTCATCTTTAGCATAGAGAACACTTGTATTTAATTAGGCTTAGAAGTTTGTTTGCAAACCATGAATATTTCCTACGCTTCTCGAAAATCCAATAGTTAGAGATGTTTCCTTGCAATACTTTCTTCAATAAACCAAGAGATCCATCCATATGGAGCTTGACGGGAAGAACAGTAACCAAATTAATTTCATTGCACAAGCCTCTTATTCAATAGGTAGAGATTACTTATTATACCAACCCTCCAACAAATTTTGGCCTTGTTAGACCATGATTAAAGGGGTTTCTTAGGAGGGGTTCTTAAGCGATGGGTCCCATGAATAGTGTAAGAACCGGTTCTAAAAGTTGTTAATTAAGAACCGGTTCTTAAGGATTTCTTACACTGTTCACGGGCTCCACTGACACGTGGCAACCCGTGATTGGTTCGTTTTTTATTTATTTTATTTTTTTTTAACACTTTCCAAGAACCCCATGCCCTTATTGTTTCCTAAGAAACCCTTTCCATGTGATTCCCATCTAGAGAAGCATTTCTTGGGGAGAAAAACATATTGCTCTTAACTTGATGGGAGAGAGGCTCACAGTTTGATCACTTGGCTCCGCGCCTATCTATCGCAACCAAAAGAGGTACTCATTATAATATCACAGTTTCATTACATACCAAACATCTTTCACTATATGTTTCTTTCTTTGTTCTTATTGGTCGTGGAAACAGTATAACTGATCAGCGTTTGTAATCAGTTTTAAATTAAGAAAATATAGAATGACATTTTCCGTATGCTCAAACCGACTTGAAACCTTGTAGAGAAAGTTATAATAACACGCAAATATTATAACGATCCAACTCCGGTTACATAAATCCAAACGATAAAGTTGTTAAGCATATTACAATCGATTCAGAGGTTTCATGGCGACACTCAGAACACACATTTAGCATGAAGAAAGAAAAAAAAGCAAACAGAAAACCATTACAAGATTATTTATTCAAGATAACGAAGCCTTCTTTTACACGGGAGTCTTAAATCTGTATTGCAACTTCCCCTTCTTTCACTGTCTTTCTTCTTAAGCCTCTTGCTGAAATATACCATTTGATATGTATAAGGATTCCACAACCACTCGGACTTTTATTGCTTCCATGCTTCAACTGGTCCTACAATCATATACATAATCAGAGAGGTTCGTGTTGGGCGAAAAGTGAAACAAAGCTTGTTGGACATATACAGATCAGGTGAAAAGTTCCTTACCAATTCTTGTTGAAGTTTTTTGTTTAGCTGAACCGCAGAGTTCTTTTCCTCAGTGAGCCTTGTGATGCGTGCTCTCGCCTGAAATCACAAAAGTCGATAGGCATCAACTTCTACAATTAATGGTAAGTTTTGCCAATTAGTAGCTAGTAGGTTTGTTGCAAATGCATAAACTAATAAGTGGAAAGCTAAAAGTAAAACCACAGCAGAGGAAACCATATTCTTCTAGACCACAGTATTAATGACAGGGCGGACCATGGACATGAGCCAGTGGAATATTGGTCTATATCACCAAACTTTTTGAAGAAATTTATATACATATACACCCTAAAATTTGTAAAAATATATATTATTGAAACTTTAGAGCATCTTTATAGCGAAGATTTAGGAGGTTTTTTTAAAAAAAATTGATGTGGACTCCACAAAAACTAATAACCGATTACAAAAAGCACAAAATAAGAAACATTTCGATTTTAGATTTTCTTTTTCAGACAAAAAAAAAACGTAACAGCGATAAATATGCTCTTATAACCCTAAAATTTCAAGACCGGCTGTGATTGATGAGGTACCAAACTCTACACACCTAAAACATTGGTCAAAGCTACAAACAAGGTTAAAATTCTTAACGGTAATAAACACAAAGGTCTAATAAGCATAAGATTTAAAGTGTACAATAAGCTAGCACATTAAGTTGGTAATAATTGGAATGATCTGGATAAGAATAATAAAAAACAGCTCCAAAAGGCTTGAGGTGTATACTCTTTTTTTTTTTTTTTTTTGCTAAAAGGCTTGAGGTGTTTACTTACAGAATGCTTCCCATTGTCAGTGATGGAAACTTTTGGTAATGAGCCTTTATGAAGGGGTAGTACTGGATGATCAACATAGAGAACTTTCAGTTTAGTCTCCTCAATTTGATTCCCTGCCTCTTTGTTAAACTGCAAAGCGTTCATCAAACACAGTGTTAAGTTAATATAGTATTTTTTATTACCAAAAAAAAAAAAAAAACAGTGTCAAGTCTTCAGAAAATACGAGAGAAGCAATCCCATTTAGAAAGAAAAAAACATCGATTACCATCTCATCAGTAACTTCTATGTCAGGACTAGCGACAAAACACTGAAACAAGAACTTGTCCTTGCACTGCATATCAGCTGGAACTTCCTTTTGCGCTTGCATGGTCACTAGAACTTCAATATAGGATCTCGGAGGAACAACGCCAATACGTGGCTTCGAAGTAAAGTTATACCAATTCGAAGTTTTAACCTAATCATTGACCATCGAGAATTAAACCCTAAGATAAACACAGAAAAATCTTTAAAAAAAATTAACAAGGATTCTAACAGTATTAATTATCACCTTGAAGGCGACATAATTGTCGGACTTGTTAGTCAAATACTGAGTGCAAGAGATCTGTTTCTCCAATTCAACTACACAGAAGATCACACATCAACAGAGGCATATGATCTAGGAGAAGGAAGACGTGCTATAATCATTGAGTATATTATATATATATAATAAGGTTACAATGGAATTGAAGGTCGAGAGGTTCGATGTCGAGAAGCTTGTTACTCATTCTGATAAGATCGCCGGTGTATTAACCGGTTCAATCAATAACCGGAAACTCGTCGAGGAAAGATTCAAGGAGAGAGAGAGAGACAAAGAGAGGAAGAGAGTTTCGCTGCCTATTTCGAAGACTAGAGACGATCTAATCCCTTTCTTATGACTCAAGGTACGTACGTCACTAAACCATGTTGTTTAAAAAAAATGTTTGACCAGCACAAACGAGGTGTGAAACCATTATATCCTTTAATCCTTTTTAATAACTTCTTTTTTTTTCTCCATCTGATTATATACTGATTCAAAGGTGAAATCTCCCTTAAACATTCATTTGAACCAAACATTTTTTCTGTAAGATTTTCCATCTGATTATTTTTTTATTCTTTAATTAAATTTATTTTGATCATTTTGACACTTATGTGTTATATTTGTGATAAAATATTTAGAACTATCCTAGAATATTTGTCAATAATATTTTTTTTAATATACATATAAAAAAACTTCAAAAAGATGATACACACATTTAGGAAGAAGTTCTTTCATATTCATACAAGTCACATAAAATAATTTTATTTACACATTTAAGGAAACATTCCTGAATTCAGTTTTTTAATACAAATTCAAGAAGATATCATACAATGTTTAAGAGGTCTTCCTAAACTAAAATTCAACAAAATATCATATATATTCAAGATTGTCTTCTTAAACTTTTTTAAGAACATTTGTTTCCTAAAACAAATTTGAATTTGTTTTATTTTATTTTTCAAATACCATTCTCCGTCTGAGTGTCTGACTAAACTTTGTTCTAAAAAGATTTTATCAGTAAGGAATAGAAATAGGGGAAGTAATGTGTAACGGTCGTAGAACAAGATCGTGGTCGGAGATATTAAGCGGCGGAAGTGAGAAAGCACTGTAAGTTGAACTCCCTCTTCTCATCTCTCTCATCGTCACCAACGCTGCAACCGTATTCCTAAATATTCCTTCTCCCGCCGCCGCCGTCGAACTCGCCGCCGCAGACCTCTCGTATCCCCTCTCCGCCTCCGTCGTCAACGCTGGAAACACCGCGTCCATCGTTGTCTCCCACTCCCTCGCAAGTCTTGAAATCAAATCCGTCTTGAAAAACGGTTGACGAAGGACTTTCTGGATAAACGGTGATCGTAATGCTCCTCCTCTTCTCTTGTCGTGCTTCTTCAAAATCTTGGCTAATCCTTCCGATATAATTTTTATTTATTTCTCTGACAAGACACACTTTAAAGGAAGAGTGAGTTTAGTTACTACCAGTGTAGTTAACGTTGCTGTAATTAACGAGAAGTACCATCTCGCCATGGAAGTTAACGATGTCCTTTCTTATCTCACCAATCTCCTCTCTGAACGTTTCATCATCATTGTTGTCTCCACCTTTTTCTACCAATCTCTGAATCCGATGTTGCAATTCCTTCGAATATACACTATTTTACATTAATAATCCCTCTATTTTTGAAATACTATATAACTAGGATCACTTTAATTTTTAAAGAGAAAATCATATGTACTTGAATCATCATCCAAATATAGTTAATTAATCGATATAGTAAAAATAATTATAGGCAAATGCAATAATAAGAATACATTTAAGATAAAATATCACATTTCTAAAATGTGATATTAGAAAGACAAATAAATGAGTTAAAAATATAAAAAATTTCAAGAATAAATTACTCAATATTTAAATAAATAAATAAAATTCAGGGTGAACAAAGATGTTTGCAAGATAGTACTAAACTATTTTGTTTCTTACTAATGGAGAAACAATTTAAATATATATTAGATATAAATTGCATCTTAAATATAAATTACATGTTAAATATGAATTTTCTATATTTTCCTTCTCTTTTACCTCAAGGCAATTATATTGGCTATTTATACATAAGAGTATTAAGGTAATAGTATTAAATTCTTTATTTTAATAAGGAAACTATCATTTATATAGGTAATTGTCGATATGTCCAGCGAATATGATCTCGGGTTTGGTTTATTAATATTTATTATCATATATTGTTATGTGTGAGTTAATATAAATTTTCATAGTGAAATGATTTTGAACTTACACAATATTAAATTCTTGTTATGCTGCCACATAAGGTCAATTGACATTCTATTTAAGTGACACCTAAGTAAAGTTCTTTTTTAATTAATACAAACTTACAACTTTTTAAATGTTTTTCAAATAATATATAGGGGATGGTTTGACTATTTCACTTATATTAATGTAGATATAGTAATTTTCTTTATTTTTTATTTGCTAAAACTATATTAGGAGTATTAGCTTATTTTTGCACACATGTGAAAATAGAATTTAGGGAAAATTGCCAAAACCAACCTAAAACTTGAATTCAAATGCAAAAGTGTACCCAAACATCAATCAAATGCAAAAGTAACCTAAAAGTGTAGTGAAATTACAACAGCCCCCTTATGACCAAAAAAAAAAACTATATGCGTTTTTACTTTTATAGTCTATTTAAGTCTTCCGTCTTTTTAAGTCTTCTGTGATTTTGTAAGTCTTCTAAGAAGACTTACATGTAAGTCTTCTCTCTTAGTAAATTTTAAAAATAATTTATAAATTATATAAAAAATATTTTTATGGAGGAAAAATCTAAATCATGTAATAATAAACATTTGTAAATGATATAAATTAAAATCTAGTAAAATTGAATTGTTCTCAACATAGATGAGTGAATGTATCATCTTTTGATATTCTTTGGTCTAGGGTTTGGAAACATATGTCATAGTATTGTATGTATCTTTAGGGTTAGATTTTGGAAGCCTAACCAATTTTTTTGAAAA
>MU105595.1:400989-569933 GCA_012274485.2 Sinapis alba
TATATGTATTTTTGTATATTCTATAAAGGTAGATATATCTCATATTCTACTCTTTTTCTTTGTTTTGAGGATATTTGAATTTTTTTGGATATGCAGGTTTTTCAGATCTGGGTCAGATTTTAGAAGACTTTTGAGAAGACTTTGTTCTCTGTGGGAAGACTTCCAGAAAGTCTTCCAGTGCATTATATGTTAGAAGACTTTGTCAGAAGACTTTCTGAAAGTTTTCTAACATAATGTACAAGAAGACTTTCTGAAAGTCTTCTAACATAATGTACATAAATAGCAACAATAAGTCTTCTAACATAATGTACATGTGTAATAATTTTGTTTCTGAAAGTCTCGGTGGAGAAGACTTTCAGTTTAGTCTTCTCCACGAACCAGATCTGAAAAAAATAAAAATTCTTCTTAAATTTGGTGAGATTCTTGTTTAACTTCTCCAAGTACATATTATTTGTTAGTGAAAATTACATACTTGTTCTTGACCAAGAATCATGAATTTTAGTAACATTAATAAGTTTATAAATTTTAAAATCAAAAAGTTGGGATTTTGGGAAGTAATAAGAGAGAAAGTGAAAGGAAAATAATTTGTGTGTGTAAAAAATAAGTATATAAAGATGTAGATGTTGATTTTAGAAGCATTAAAAGCTTCAAATTGGTTGTTCATGGTGGTTGGTGTATTGAAGCCAATGACAATATTGTAAATACTTGATGAAGATGAGGATGATATAGTAATACAATCATTTAAAAAAAAAAAAAGTAATGGCATTTTCGTGAATTATCCGAACTTCTAGGGTGAAAAGGGAATGTGAAAATTTCAAAAAAACCATGGGTTGGTTTTGCAATTGAGTTCAAGTTTTGAGTCACTTTTGAAAAAAACCCTAGAATTTAATTATTTTATCCAAATATTTCTCATTAACTCATATTATAAAACGTATATGCATTGATTAAAATGTGAATCTGCATTAATTTTTTAAATTAAAAATTTGTAATTATAGCGAAGTAAAATTATTAGTTCAGATTAATTAAAGCATATGCTCAAAATCGAATCCACATTTATTTACAGAAAATTCCATTTTATAATTGTTCAAAATCGAATTCATACTAAATAAATCCATAAAAATATATTAAAAATGTATTAAATAATTTTATTGTGCAGAAAAGTATGCACAATGGATGCTTCTATAGTAGAGAGGTGATTTGGTGAATTGCTACAATTTATTTTTTTAAATGCTAAAAGTTATTGGACTACTTTACAAATTTCCCACTTTGTTGAACATTCCATATCTATGTTACATGTATAGTTATAATATTTTTAATAAAATATAAATATATTATTTAACAACAGTAATATTGTTTTTTAAAAAGATACTTATATTATATAACAACCAAAAAATAATTTTTTCCGTCATATATTTTTAATACGATGATGAATTGACTCGGTAAACTGGAGAAGAATGATATAATTTTATCATACCTTGTGGTGGATGATGAAATCTTCTTCTTGCTCCACGAAGAAAGCAAGAAGAAGATTTCGATCTCGGCGTTCAACAAACCGACAAAGATAGATTCTGGAGCAGGAGAAGAGATCAGATTCTTGAGTTCTTTGTAACGGAGAAACTTGTTTCGCCACTCCGGCAACGACTCTTGTATCTGTTCTTTAATCCTCTTCCCGAACTTCATTAAAATATTATTTATATCCTTTCTTTTAATTAGAAAAAAGAAATTAAGAAATGTATTATAGTGAGAGCTGGAGGAGGAAGAAGACGCTAAGGGCATGTTTATTGAAGGTATTTTAGCATAAAGTTCTTAGCGTAATTTAAGAACCGTCTCTTAATTTTAACTAAAAAAAGTTAAGAGACGGTTCTTAAATAAGAGATTTAAGAACCGTCTCTTAATTTTTTCTTAGTTAAAGTTAAGAGACGGTTCTTAAATTACGATAAGAACCCCACACTAAGATACCCTCACTAAACATGGCCTAATATAGATATTTATAAATAGTGGTTATGTAATAGTAATACAGTAATAGAATATGAAAGAGGATATGCTTAGCTTTGGCGTGACCAAGTAAGTGTTGTGAATGTGGCATGTACTAAAGAGATATGAACAATAAAGGTTAGATTATTGTTGCTGTTTATGTAAAAAGAAGATAAAAATCCTCAGCATATTCGGTCTATAAGTTATGTTTGAGTCTAATTATGTTTGCATTTTCTTTGTAATATAATCATGAGTTTCTATTCTTTTGACCGGACCTTGTAGAGTATGTTTGGTAATAACATGTTTTTGCTGATTTCATGTTATCTTTATTCAAGGTATAAACTCTAGAATTTAAGGTTGATTCCTCTATCTAACAATATTTTCACTAGTTTTTTTTTATTGATTTAACTTTTTGTTTGTTTATTTTCGAATGCATGATGTTGATGTGACCGTGAATCGCGACGTCGAGAGACCGTCCTCCACAAGGAAAGAAAGAAATTGCAAGGACGTTTGTGAGATTAGAGATGAAAGTGACTAAAATGTGCCTTGAAAAATCGTAGTCACGTTAACCACACTATGGCGGCCCACAATGATTCTAAGGGTCGTGAGTTCGAATATGTTACTTTTAGATTACATTAACGTGTGGTCAGGTGACATGAAAATCTAATTCTTTTTACGAACAACTAGGTCTGGTTGGCACCGATGGCCAGATCCCAGAAAACTAGTCAGTTGGATCTCGACCCGCTGGACACTCTCGATCCATAAAAAAAAATGGTAGTCACGTAGATCTTCGTGAAGTCCTTCGACAAAGAGATTTTAAAGATTCCAAAAGAATCAAGCATATATATATGTGTGTTTCGTAGCAAAAACTAAAAAGGTTTATAGCTCATTCTAGGTCCATACATTGATAGTATTAAAACTGAATTTAGTTTTAATTCATCTTTAATATTTATTTAGTTGGATGTTAACAATCAACTCCACAAACATGACTACATTTTATCGTCCATCACTATGTGAACCTTGATTAGCACATAGTTTCTCCAGTGACTAAAAAGCCATACTTTAGAGTTTAGATATAAAAGTTGTATAATACAACAAAACGTGATTCTCTTGTAAGAAAAAGGTGTTTGATCCTTTCTCAAAAAAAAAAAAGGTTTGAAAACAGCATTGTATAAGTATGAAAATTACCAAGTTTTGCATGAGACATCTGAAATGCTTAGTAAATACTAACTCCTGGAAAAAGTCAACAAAATAATGTTTATTACTTTGTAGTTTATGCTTCAGTTATCTCTTGAAGATATATACTTCTGAGTTTTTTTTTTTTTTTTGCATTTCGACTTTCGGCTCAAGAACACTTGTGATTGTGAAATGCATGGAAATTACAAAAATAGATACGCAACGTGAATTCGTGACTCACCTAGTCACCTTGGGTTGGATCTTGGGTATACACATTCAAAAGAAAAACACTTGTAATATGATCTCCTCTTTGTTACCAGATGTCAAATATTCGATACTGTTATGATGATATCTCAGTTTACTTGTGGTTACCTATTTGCATTGCATGCGATCTTCATTTTTCTGTTAGCTCTATACATTTGACACCTTTCTCTATGAGTTTCTTTTACATATCACAGCTTTTTAAAGGGTGACGTTGAAGGATATATTTGCCTTCTTTAGTATGAACTTATTGTATTCTACCAGATTTTTTATATACGCAATTTAATATGTATTTATGTTAAAATCAAATGTAATTAAGAAAATCAAGATCTTACTCCAAAACCAGTTATGTGCGTCTAAAAAATGAGATTATAAATTGGCAAAATTAAAATTAAAATTTTGCCATATATATTAGTAACTCTAAGACAACGTAATTAATCTTATCATTTAAGTTTTCCATTTGCACAGTGAAAAGAAAACTTACGGTAAGTAAAATAAAGTAAATGTTCCGTACTTTTATAACTTATTCTAGCGTTTCTTGTTGTTGTTGTGCGTGTTCGCTCTTTTCATACACGAGTATCAGAGATGATGTTCGTGTCAGTTAGTAGAAAATGATCTACTAACAAAGCAAACGCATGAAATGGGCTCACATATTTTGAGACAAGTAAAAAACCGCAAATGATAAAAAAATTAACAACAAACAAATAAAACTCTTGAATTATTAACTTTGTTGGTACTCTTAATCCCTTCCATTCATTAAGCGTATTCATTCAAAATCTATACTGAAATTCTTTTGAAAACTTACCAAAACAAATAGAAAGTCCCATTGACTTTTTTTTTCTTTTATAAATGAAAACATATTAGTGATACTTTGTAAACACTAAACCCAAGTGATTAGCCAATAGCCACCAAACAAACACATGTATTAATAATTTTTTCTTTGTAAACACTAGTGAGTAGCCACCAAACTGTGTAATAATACTAGTTGAACCATCACAACCACTTTAAATCACAACTTTGTTGATATCTATTGGGTGGCGATTATGAACATTGGTTTTGATTCCAAAATCATAAGTAAAGAATAAAGTATACGTGAAGAATAATCTTAATGTGGTGGTAGTTCAAAACCCATAAGGCCAAATTTGATTCTACAGAGAAAATGACATAGAAACTAAAGTTGATTTCTTCCTTTTTTAGATTTGACTTTCTTTTTCTTGCTAATAGTAGGCCAAAGAGATAGATGAAGTGGGCACTCTCTAGCTCTCAAAATTGTACAGTAATACCTAAATCAAGAACTGATTATGATTCAGTTACCTAAAACAAGTGAAGAACTTTATAGAAACACTACTCTTCTTCTATTCACTAATCACAATTCAATGCTCTTTGATTTAGGCCAACACGACTTGAGAGGCTAGTAGTGAAAAGACTTGGCGTTAGAACATGTAAAGTATCCTCTTTTGCATTTAAAATAAAACCATAAAATAACAAAAAAACAAATAACATTGTTTTTAGAGTTTGATGAATGAAACCAAAAAGAATAATATTTTTTTTAATATAAAAAAAAAATTTGACAACTCGTATCACGCAAAGCTGTTACCTTTCGTTTTCACCATTCATTGAACACCACAGAGGTTTCATCGTCTTCGTTTGGTGCAGGAAGATTAAGATCTATCATCCTCTGTTTCACTGATACTTCTTCTTCTTCTTTAACGCTCTGAACACTTTGATTCACAGACAATTCTCTTCTTAATCCAATGTTGTTGCTTCCGTGAGACCTCTTGTGACCACCAAGTGCTTGTCCTGAAGTAAAAACCCTAAAACAGATCGGACATT
This sequence comes from Sinapis alba, assembly GCA_012274485.2. Lineage (NCBI taxonomy): Eukaryota > Viridiplantae > Streptophyta > Magnoliopsida > Brassicales > Brassicaceae > Sinapis > Sinapis alba. Next base: position 406,234 of record MU105595.1, read on the forward strand.
GGTGAACTTTCTCGTACTCTGTTTTCTCATGCTCTGTTTTCATCGACGCCATTGCTGTGAAAGTTTTGTTCTTTTTGTGGCTTGCTCTATGCCCTCCCAATGCTTGATACGATTTGAACACTTTACCACAAGTCTCGCAGTTGAAACTCCCTCTTCCTCCTCTGTTCTTGCTCGATTTGTAATCTTCATGACCTGTCTCATCATCATCTTCTTCTTCTTCTTCTACTGCAATCTTCTTGTTCTTCTGTTGCTTCCACTTGTCTCTTGAGAGCATAATGAGACAAAAGGCCAGATCTTCCTCGGTCGTTGTGTCAGAAGCTGAGCTGTGATGTTCCGCCTCTGTTACCACCTCACCGGGTTGACTCGTTTTCAACTTCTTGAACTCGAAATCGAACGATCCGAGCTTTCTAGTTCGCTGGGAACGTTTCCGAGTTGGGTTCATCCTCGAGGACTCGGTTTCGCTTTCAAACTCTTCTTCTTGCTCATCAGAGGAAGAAGAAGCATCGGACTCTGTTTCCTCACTGAGTTGACTCGGCCGTTCAGTTAATTCATCGTAAAGGTCACGTTTTGAAGAAAGAGTAAGCATGTGAGATCTCATGTGACCACCTAAAGCTCTTCCATTGATGAAGCTCTTGAAGCAAAACCTACACTTGTATCTCTCCATTCTTCACAAATACAAAATCTTCTTTTGGTGTTATCTCTCACAAAGAAGAGAGAAAGAAGAAGAAGTAGAGAAGCTACAAAAGGAGAGTAGGTAACAAAAGCATTCTTCTTCTACAGCCAACGAACTAATAAGAAGACGAAGAGAAAGAATTAAAGAGCAATTAAAAAAAATAAAATTCATTAATTAATTCAATCAAGAAACGGAAAAAAAAAAAAAAGAGAGTAAAAATTTGTTATTTTGAATAGTCTAATTAAAGCGTTTGCCATGAAAGGGTGAAGAACGGACAATGTAACATGCGAGCTTTGCCCGTTTCTGCACCCTCCAAAAAAAAAAAACTAATCTTCGCATTTCCAATAATACCCTTACCACTAATCGGATTAAAAATAGCAAAAGTTCTATTTTAAGTTTTTAACATCTTCAGACGCTATTTTCAGCGCAAAATAATTAATTAACTTACCTATCTATTAAGGGCACTTTCGGTATTTAACAGGTGATGTCTTTTTTTTTTTTACTTCTTGTTGTTGTAACGAGTCAGGACCAGAAGAAAGCGTTGTCCAAAAACGAGGGGAAGAATGTTTAACACTTTATGGCTGTCATCAGTTCTTCAGTTTGTGACAGCCACGTACTGTTTCAAACGACGGTTACATGACTTATCATCACCCACCAGTAACTTTTATCTCTCTAATTGTAACAAAAATAGAAAATAAATTAAAAATTTTAAGTTTAGCCAACTGTCAAGTGACCATATCTCTTAGCAAGTTATAAGCAAGCATGACTCTAATACCCACTTAATCTTCTATAGTCTTTATTTTAATTCCACTAATTACTCGAATTAAAACGATTAGGAATGTTAGAAATTGTGAAAAAGATTGGTTTTCTCCTTTGATTTTGGATCTTCAAAGCTACAAAACAATGAGAAAAAGTCAAGTATCCTTAATTTTCGTTTCATCAATAACACTGCCACACGTTCTTGTTCAACAAATCAAATACTACCAACTAAAGTCCATTAAACTTAAACTTAAACCAAAGATTAACAAAAGAAGAAAAAAAAGAGTAGACAATAGAAGATGTGAGCTAATTGTTTATTTTTGTCAAAGTGTATTATCTCTTAAGCTATAAACACACTAACTTTGGACCCACTAAAAAATTATGCCTTTGGTTTAATACCAACCTAACCATCTCACTTTATTTTCTTGTAACACTGTACCAAACGTGATCAAACAACCCACACAGCGATCATGTGATCTTTTTCGATTCATTGAATTGATCTGATCATTCGAAGACTAAATAATCCATAAGGGTAAAAAGTTGGAGTTTTACTTGTAAAGTGCTTGGTATATCAGAAATCTCGAAACACGTAAAAGCTAAACGTTCCGTAATCGTAGGTTACTAAAACAATCAATGTACTTAAAGAACTTACTTAGGAAGGTAATTTAACACACAAGGACTTTTAATTTTTAACTGAAAGTTAGAGATCTTTTGAATCAAAGGTGTGGAAGCAATTCACATACGCAAAGTGTTAAAGTTGCGATTCTTCTTCAATGGCATGACTTAATGGTGGTGCCAAACCACTTACGCTACTCTCTTAAAGAAACAAAAAAACTCACCACTCCTTTAAATTTTTCAGTTGACTTGTCACGTTAGAACTTCATATTAATATTTCATTGTTAATAAAGTATAGTAAGCATATGTATATATATGTGTTACTTATTTCCAGCATGTAGCATTGGGGTCCTAGATAGTAATCACTTTTACACATTAATCAAGTTGTTTGATGAGCGAATTGAAGTAGCAACACTCTTCATGAAGTCAACTGATAAAAGGCGTAAAAAATATACGGAAAAACATAAATATATATCACTTGGGCTCATACTGATAAAAAATAAAAATAAAAATTATTTTTTATTCAATATTAGTTATCTTTCCATAGTTGACTGAATGAAATAAGGAGTTCATTCATAGAGAATCTTGAGATCTTATGATTTATAGACAATTTAATAAAATTTAATTTTAACAATTTAGAAACTTTATTTTTGTATATATTTACTAATTCTTATAATTTTGAGGACTGTAAGTTAATGTTTCAAGTGCCTATATTAAAACTGAACACGAGTCTATCACAAAATCGAAAAAGCTTTAGAGATTATATACCAATACTGCTATTGGATTTTCAACTCGCCTGCAATCTGAAAGTTATATTAGTTCATAGTTAGTAAAAAACATTGCAAAATAAAGTTCTATTCGTTCATAGTCAGTAAAGCCGGTTGCTCTTAAATTTATTTAATAATCAAAAACAATTTTGTTTGATTGTATAATACATGCATTTAGCATTCTTCCATTTTATGCTTGTAAATTTGTGTATGTTGCTCTTCCTCTCGCCGCATTCTCTCACAACAAAACTAACATATGCAAAAGCCTTTTAAAACAACCAAGTCTATAAGAGAACTTGCAAAATAAAAGCCCATTAATATAATTAGGCCCATAATAGTTAAAGAACCAAATGACCTAACCTAAAACCCTAAATCTTCTTCCTCCGCATCCTCTGCAACTGCAAACAGAGGTTTTGTTCTCAGACCAAGCCCTCTCTGCCTCTCTGTCAGCTCCTCCGATGACGAAGAAGAGCCAAGCAGCTAACGAAGATCAAACGAAAGAACCCAAGAAAAAAATCGCCTCTTTAGTAAAATCCCAGAAAGAACAAAAAGTATCAGCAAAGGAAGTGAAGAGCTTGAAAGAGGAGGAAGAAGACCTCCTCTCCGGCACTGATTCCGATTACGACGGAGATGTATTTCTTCTTCTCTTTTGCTTCATACCTTCAGCCTTCCTTCATGTGCATTTGGTTAACTTATTTCTCTGTGTGTTTGTGATGTTCAGAGCTTGTCAGGCTCTTTGAACTCCGATGATTTCGACTCTGATATCTTCGATTCCGAGGACGACGGTTCAAACAGAGAGACACAAGAGGGAGATGAGGGCTCAGATGATGAAGGTGAGCTAGTAGATAGTGAGAATGGTGAGGAAGATGGGAGTGATGAAGAAGGCTCTGAGCAACGTGAAGTAGCCGAAGAGAGTGATTCTTCAGAAGATGAGGTGGATACTTCCCTCTATAACGTTATAAAATTATATGCAAAAGTTTTAATCTTTTATTAATCTGTAGGTTGCTCCAAGGAACACAGTTGGGGATGTTCCATTGGAATGGTACAAAGACGAGAAACATATTGGTTATGACATCACTGGTAAGAAGATTACCAAGAAAGAGAAACAAGACAAGCTTGACTCCTTTCTAGCAACTATGGATGACTCCAAGAACTGGTCTGTTTCACTATGTTTCTGTTTGTTTTTAGTTACACTATGCTGATGTAAGTAGTAAATAACACTTTAGGCGCAAAGTTTATGATGAGTATAATGATGAGGAAGTGGAACTGACTAAAGAGGAGAGCAAGCTCATTCGTAGAATGCTCAAAGGAGAAGCTCCACATGCTGACTTTGATCCATATGCGGTACGTTTGAGGTTTATGTGTAGCTCTTATCTCTAAGATTTGGAACTTTAGACTGATTCTCTTGGTGGTGTCAGCCTTATGTTGACTGGTTCAAATGGGACGATGCTATACATCCGCTCTCAAGTGCACCAGAACCCAAGAGAAGGTTTATCCCTTCGAAATGGGAAGCCAAAAAGGTTGTTAAGTATGTTAGAGCGATAAGGAAGGGGCTGATCAAGTTTGATAAGCCTGAAGAAGAGCCTAATGTGTACCTCTTATGGGGTGATGATTCAACTTCAGATCAAAAGAGCAAGCACTTAACTTATATTCCTCCACCCAAACTAAAACTCCCAGGTTGGAACTCTTTGCTGACCAATTTGCTTATCTACTTCTGTCTTGAAACCCCATTTTCGAAGGTCTTTAATGTGGTCAACTTGGTGTTTCAGGACACGAGGAATCTTATAATCCATCTTTGGAATACATTCCAACAGAGGAAGAGAAGGCCTCTTATGAATTGATGTATGAGGAAGATCGTCCAAAATTCATTCCTAAAAGGTATTATTTAGAGGCATCGCTTAATGTACTCTATTATAGTTTTCTTTGGTATTTGCTTAACTGAAGCGCTCATGGTAAATTGATATGTGCATAGGTTTACATCTCTGAGAAGCATCCCAGCATATGAGAATGCGCTAAAGGAGTCTTTTGACCGTTGTTTGGATCTATACCTATGTCCCAGAGTCCGAAAGAAGAGAGTGAGGACTTATTTCATCATCTCATTTTCTGTGTGTTTTATAATCTCACAGTGTGTTTTGTTTTGGTTCACCAGATAAACATTGATCCTGAATCTTTGAAGCCTAAGCTACCTAGTAGGAAGGATCTTAGACCTTATCCAAACTCGTGTTATCTTGAATATAAAGGCCATACAGGAGCTGTTACTTCCATATCCACTGAACTTTCCGGCCAGTGGATAGCCTCAGGTATATATCATTTAGTATCTTTTATTCAATTTCTTGAGCTCTTTGTTCTGCAAGATGCCAATCTTTGTATTCGTGTTTTGTTTTCTTCAAAGGTTCAACTGATGGGTCTGTTCGTATATGGGAAGTAGAGACTGGTAGATGTCTTAAGGTCTGGCAGTTTGATGAACCTGTTAAGTGTGTTGCCTGGAATCCTCTTCCTGACTTTCCAATTCTAGCCGTCGCCATGTGAGTTAGAATCTTGAGAGTTTTATTGCTGATTTATCAGCTTCCGTATTCTGAAACCATCACATTTCACATTTTGCAGGGGAATAGATTTGGTTTTCCTGAACACTGAACTTGGCACTGATGAGGAACAACAAAGGATTGAAGAGCTGCTTCGCTTAGATAACCTTCCAGAACCAGATGAAGCTGGTAAGCGTCTCTGAATACCCCACCAACATGTTTGTAAGAAAATTATTCATTCTCTTCCTTCTTTGTGTATGTCTTGCTCCATGTTATCATAGCTGCAGCAATTGCAAAGTGGCTTCCAGATGAGAAATATAGAGGGATCAAGATAAGACACTTCAAGGTACACATTTGCTTAAAATGGTCCTTGTTTGCAGTTAATATCGGTTTATTATAGGGAAACATACTTTAACCAGTGTTTTTAAAACCAGGACCAACCCCATGGTTGGACCAGGTTTGACCATGAACCGATCATGTTAGCCGGGTTGGGTCTGATAACCGGTTTGACCATGAACATGATTGGATAAGTTATTCGGAGTCTAGATGAGGATTATAGGCATTAACGAATTATTTGTTTATTTATTATATATTATCTATTTTAATTTTAAAATTTTAATTATAAAATAACTTGGATGAATTGTTTAAAATTAGGTATACAAAAAATGAAATCAAATAAACTTGTGGACTTACACTAATACTCCTTCCGTTTCATATTAGTTGTCGTTCTAGGTTTATGCACACAAATTAAGAAAACATTTAATTTTACATATTTTCAAAATAAAAACACTATTACCAATACACCTAACCATATATCAACCAATAGAAAAATAGATTAGAGAATATTACCAATAAATTTTGCATTGAAAACCGAAAACGACACTTATTTTGAAACAAAAATTATACTCCAAAACGACAATTAATTTGAAACGGAGGGAGTATTGTTTACTTGATTTAACTGATCTACATTAGTTAGATCGAATTAGACTAATTTAGACTGATTTTAATCGATTTAAAACGATTTAGATAACTTTACTAAAATCGTTTCGGCTACGACCGATTTTCTGTCAAAGCTACACTGATTTTTAGAACATTGATTACATGGAAGCATATCTTAACTGGTTTGGTTTTTCAATATTATGTATTTTCAGAACCTATCATATATCGACTGGCATCCGAGAGGAGACTATCTCTCAGCAGTCATGCCAGGAGGCGAAACGCGAGGTGTTGTAATACACCAGCTCTCAGCACATTCAACGAAAAGGCTCCCAATAAAGATGCGTGGACTTCCTGTATGCACACTTTTTCATCCCAATCACCGTGGCATCTTCATCATCGCCACGAAAAAGTACGTGCGTGTTTACAATCTTCACAAGAACGGGGAGCCTATAAAGAAGCTTGAGACAGGGTTAAGAGAAATCTCGTCCATGGCGATTCATCCTGGTGGTGATAATCTTGTAGTAGGAAGCAAAGAAGGGAAGATGTGTTGGTTTGACATGGACCTGTCTTCGAAACCTTACAAGATTCTCAAGAACCATCCTAAAGACATTACCAACGTGGGGTTTCACCGTTCGTATCCCTTGTTTGCTTCGTGTTCTGAGGATTCAACGGCTTATGTGTTCCATGGAAAGGTTTATAATGATCTGAACCAGAATCCTTTGATTGTGCCGTTGGAGATTCTAAGAGGTCATTCTTCAAAAGGAGGTTAGTTTTTATTCTTCATCATCACATATGATTCTATTCTTTAAGAGATTAAGAAGAAAATCCTTATCATGTGGCAGGAGTCTTGGACTGCAAGTTTCATCCGAGGCAGCCATGGCTATTCACTGCAGGCGGTGACTCAGTTATCAAACTTTATTGCCATTAAGTTTGACATTTGCAAGTTGTATTCAGTTCTCAGTTCTCACATTGCTTTACTTCTTTTTTGTATTGAAGAATTATTTTATAAGACTTATTAAAGAGAACAGAAAGTGAGCTATAAGGACAATCTAGTATCCATAACATGAGAAAGGATACGGAGCTGCCATTGATGGATTTTGGAAACTGTTTCCATTGCCACGTACAACTTGTCGGTTTCAGTATGCACGCAAGAGATGGGTTTGGCATGGTTTATGAATGAGATGGACATACACTTTCAGAGCTATGTTTTAGTGTCTTTGAGTAACCAACGACATGTTCTAATATGTTAATTGCTTCCTTACATGACAAAAAATAATTATTTCATAACAAATGTATAAATATTTGACCTAGTGTATTTATACAATCCACTTGCATAATATTCACTTGTACTTAGTCATAAACTTTTTTATTTTTTTGTCATACTTGGAATCTATGTAGCTCTAGTGTATTTTATACCCTCACTATGCATGATAACTGTATACTCTTTTGAACTATTCTTATTGTATTAAAAGAACTTTTGGACTATTATTTTCCTCAATGAAGACAACCCATGAAAATGTATTGTTTTGTTTCTCCAAAATATAGACAATCTTTCCAAGGTAGAAAATGTAAATACATCTGCGCGCTCTAGTTAAATGTAAATTCGTCATACTAACAAAAACACAACATTTTGTATGGTTATGAGGTGTGAGTCTCTCAGCAAATAGAAAATATTATTATTTTCATTATGTATTTAGTTTTATTTTTTAATAGTTAAATTATTTTTTATCTTGACGGCGGTAACTTGAGTATTTTAAACATGTTCAAAATTTTATTTTTAAGAAAATCTTTTCTACACTTTTTCTTTTCTTTTTTAATTTTGTTCATTTATTTTAATTTTAGATTCTGTGAGAGATCCATAATGTGGATGCTCTGAGATTATCGACAATCTTAGCAAATTAACTCGTGACAAATAATTTCTGAGACTTAACAATCACGGGAATATATTTAGTTGACAAATTATTTCTTAATCAATGGATTCTAGTGTCTAAACCAATATATATGGTTCACATGTCTAAGAAATCTAGTAGATGACAAAAAAACAGATTAACAAAGATTTTGCATATGGAAACATTTCCTTAAACATCAGCTACATACAAGAATCCACATTTGCTGATACATAGATACAAACAACATCAGCCTTTATATTTTTTTCTCTATTTACATTTACATTTCAAGAAAAGCCCAACCGACAAGGTCATGAAAAAGTCAAAGACCCTGAAAAGCAAAAACGACAAAACAAACAGAGTTCTTCTTGACTACAACAAGACTCGGGAGAATGGATGATGATGATGTTTAGGATCTTGAACAATTTGTCTGGACTTGATTTCCTCAGCGCAACGTAATGCCTTCTCGATCTGATAACCTCCTCCAATACTTACTTCTCTCTCAAGGTGACAACAGTAACTCTCGAACACACTCACATTCACATGCAACTTAAACCCTATCAAGAACAAGAACTCCAACTCCAAGTTGTTCAAATCTTCTGTCTCTAATCCTCCTACTTTGGCAAAGTATGAGTTTCTGTAATTCCTGTCATAACACAAAAATGAATCAACACCACAACTTACATTTTCAAGAATTTACAAAGAAAATGAATTAATAAAATTTTACACATTTAAAAAAAAAAAACTTACATGTCTTCGACGTACTTGGAAGCGACCATGATGGTTGTAATAAGTAGACGATGTACATTAGTGAGACTGATTCTGAAACCTTGATCATTATTCTGACAGAACCGGTCAATGTATACATAAGCCACTACGTAAACCGATGGACCGGCTTTGGTATACCGGAAAATCCTCTCTAAGTACGATTGTATCGTCATGTCAGGAACTTCCATGCAATCGAAGACACATGTCTTACCAAAACCACCGTAGCTCCGGCTGATTCTCTCGTTCCGAGCCACCGTCCGTTCTATAAGAGACGAGAGAACAGAGATAACGAGTGGTGTTTTGGAACCGTCTTGGTAAGAGTATGAGTAAAGGTCTGACCGGAGCTTCCTTGGAGAAATCGCTAGAGAACTCGAAGACGCCATTAAATCAAGAAATGTGTTTTTTTTTTTGTTGTCTAGTTAGAGGTTTATATATGTGAAATGAATAATGAGAAAGGGTTTGAAGAGGCTTTTTATATACAGTAAGGTAGAGAGTGTGGGGGAGAAGAGTAGCTTTCGTATCGTCGGGTAACTTCCTCTTCTCTTCTTCTTGTTTTTTTTTTTTAATTTTAATTTTATTTTTGTAGTTAATAGTGTGTACTGAATATTTAATAGTATTAAAACGTAGCTCGTGCAACTACGAAAGTTCAGATATGTATCACTTTCGTCCAGATAAAGCAATTTAATTCCCATCTACTATGAGAAAATAACGGTTGGTTCTCATATATTTTAGTTAAGTGAACTATGTATGGCATATGATATATCAGTCGTTTTTAAAACATTCTTCAATTCAAACGGACGTAGATTATACAAATTCTTTAACCCATTGAAACAGTGTAGTCAAATGATTTTGATAATTTCTTTATATAAGTTATTGTTCCATGTATTATATATAGTGTGTGAGAAAGTACACACTAATTCTTGTTAGCGTTGTGTTCTTCGTTCACTTTGTGGGTGTTTCCATTTCTGCCTGTTTCTTGGCTCGATCTCTGAATAGATCTTCAAAGTTGTATCGATACTTATTGTCCTGCTCGCTACCAAACAGAACGGTTTTAAGTTTCGATTACTTTTGATTTCATGTTTTTAATTTTTAATCGTAGGATCAAGATTATAAGTTTTACTTTCCGTATAACCACGTTTGTAAAATCTCAAATTTCATTTTTGAAATGATATTTACATTTTAGCGAAAAAGAAAGTACACTAATTCTTCAGGATCGACATGGTTTTTTTGGAGTCATATGGAAGCTGGAGAGAAGTTACAAAATAAGTGATTAAAAATTTTACAAGTTGAAACGAAAAACAAATGTGTAAGTGCAACAGCTAAGCTTTTGGTTCTTTTATCCATATTATATTCACATAATATTCATTAACCAACTCCAAAGTACTTCAAACAAAAAGTATAAAACTATAATTACGCAAAGGAGAGTACTCCGCCGACAGTTTGTAGTAGTAGACGGTGGAGAGAGATGTCAACTCAACATCGTTGAAATCTCTTGTGGAGCCTGTGGGTTTTGGGAGGGGGCTCACTCACTCATGCTAAACTTTATAACAAGTGGTTTTAACGCGTCGTCTACTGTTAAGACACTCGTGTAACATTCGTCGGCTGCCATAGATCACGAGGAGACTCACACGTGAGGAGGTTCTATTTAAACAATGTACAATTTCACATCATTTCATATCATAGTTGCAGAAATAATTAAAGAATATACAAAAATATAACCAATCCATTTATCGGATGTTGATTTTATAATTGAACCCCATCATAAACGTAAATTTAACATTTTTGGGAACGAATCACACAATATTTATTTGGTCCAAAAAGCTCCATGAATACGAGTGCTTATGTAAGTTTGTTTGTCACTATCTTCTTACTAATACCAAATGTAATATATAAATATGTAATGTAACCATTCAAATCTTTCATTCTTATCAAATATATGCTCGGCAACTGCAACTCAAACTCAAAGAAAGTACTAAGTTTTCTTTTGTCAAAAAAAAAGTACTAAGTTTTCTTGATCTTGGGTACAAAAAATATATCTTGTGACATAATTTCACCTATTTTTCGGGAACTTAAGCATTATAAATAGTTTTTCTCAATGCAGATCGAACCCGAGCAGCGGAAGGCTACTATCACTGGATCACTCGACATTGGTTAAGAATATATCTTGTGATATATTTATTCCCATGTGGTAAAGAAAATATTAAAGCATATATTGAAATAGATGAAAGTGGTGGGGCAAAACAAAGTACATTAATTCATAATTTGAGATGCCCGGAATGAACCTACCGCCAACGAACGAATAAGTTTGATAGGCCCGAATTGATTTCCCGTTACACAAAATATCGTCCCGTCAAAACTATTTACCACTTCATCATTGCCTTGATTCAATTATATTTCATATTCAGTTGTGTCTCCCCACCTTATTTATTAGATCTAATATCATGTTTTCTCCCTTGGTTGATATTCACATATATGAATGTATAATAATATATCATTGTCGTTTCAAAATGAAAACTACAGTGTGATTATCGATATTCCAAAATGAATATGGTATACGCTCCACTCATTGATTAACATAATGAGTATTTCAGATGTGTTTTCTAGGCCTAGTTTTTCAGTTTGGAAATTATGGTCTAATTTGTTTTTTTTTTGGTGTAAATGTTAAGATATGGTCCAATTTGTTGTTGTCAACAATAGACGTAATACCAAATTTGAATCTATATATAGTTACAATGACGATGTTGATACCACACACTAGACTAGCATTATGGTTAGTAGGCAAATTAAGTAAACTGAATTAACATTTTTTGAAATTATCATAATGATACTATATCAACTGCTTTGTCTTTTTTCCGTTGAAAACTTTTTATATAAAAAAGGTGGAAAATATAAAACTAAAAAGTGGTCCATGGTTTTTTATTTGCCACTTTTTTAATTAGCCAGAAATTAATGTTATGGTATATTATGACTTTAAAATAGTAATCTATAAACAAGTTTATGCATTATATTCATAATTTCAACTTTTACCAATTTTGAATTTAGTTTTATTTAAGAATCACGAACTTGATCATGATTTTTCAGTTTAGATAAAAATATAATACAATGAAAAAGTGGATATTTATTTTACAGAAAATGAATCAAGCGTCATGACTGATTGACCTGGAACACATTTATTATGAAATTTAGAATTTTGGACTCGATAGATATGTACGAAGGTAAAAAAGTACCACAGTATCTGTCGACTCTGACTGTACACAAATCGTCAGGCTACCATATCTTAATGCCCGATAGATATGCACATCCTGATTTACACAATCTATCTCTATTTCGAGATTCGTGTTTGAGATCTACAAAAAGATGAATGGCTTTTAATGTCTACGTACGTACGTACCCTCGTACGAGACTTCTTTCATCATTCATATTATTTCTTCCTCGGTTTCCTCTATCAGTTTACTAACGTAACAACTAGATCAGATTAACACATGAGATTTTATTTATAATAGGATAATAGTATACAAAAGAAGACTTTTGGAAAAATGTACAGAAACATCCTCTTTTGTTAAGCAAAAAAAAATAATAATCTTCTTTTGATAATGGAGTTGGAGTGGGCCTGATCAGCATTTATGTTTTAGATATTATTTTGTTTATATGTTGGCTTTGATTTTGTTCTTTAATTTCATGAATGAAAAAAGTCATAACCATTAAGTTGTCTGTAAAATCAGACATCTCACTTCAGATTTCTTCCCATATGACCTACCAATAAAGTTAATGATTACACAGTATCAATCTTAGAGCAGTTCCATTGATAGAATTTTATGAGTATCTAAACAATTCAAAAAAAACAAAAAAAAATTAGAAAAATAAGAGAGAAGGTTAAAAATATCTGTGCAGACATATTTTGACTGACTTTTTAGAAACTATCTTTACATATGCTAATGTCTAATTGGTTATACTTAAAAAAATTAATTAGATAATTTTATTTTGTTAATTTTTGATATAGATACCTATATATAGATCTGAACCAATGGGGTTGCTCTTAAAAACATCCGCAGTAGAAATCTTTCGTCGAAAATCTTACACTAAAAGTAATATATTTTAAAGGAAGAGTCTCTCGAAACTTGAGAAATTGATACAAAAATTTCTTCGTAAAAAAACTTTTGTATTTGTCTCAAGTTTCAAAAAACTTTTTTAAAAATATTATTACTTTTAGTGAGAGACTCTCAATAATGATGCTCTAAGTGATGAACAATAAAGGTAGTCTCTCAATAAGTTTTTGGAACTAAAGAATTAAAAAGAAAAAGAGTGGCTGGGTTGTTTGTTATTTCTATAGTTTTCTCTCTTCCGTCTGTAATACCTTTATTACTCTCTCTGAATGTTTAGAATATTTTTTTTTTAAAAAGATGATATTCATTCTTTTGAAAATACTCCATAAAAATTTTCTTTAAATTTTTTTTATCAGTACTTGTCACTATATAATTAGCTAAGATTTGACCTAAAAAGATTTTTCAAAAAATAGCTAAGCATTTTTAGTTTAAAATTTAATTATCTATTAAATAAAATATTTAATTATCTATTAATAAAATTATTATTATTATTAAATGGATATATCACATAGATGAAAATGCTCTATGGACTATTGACCCGATAATTCTCTTTCTTTCCTGTCGAGCGCAAAATTGTGGTCACCATTTTGGGCCTTAGTTTGAGCTTTTATGGGCTTTTATTTTGAGCCTTAAGCTGGTGATATCCAAATTCCCGTTTCATTTAAGTTGTAAAAAAAGCCTGATAACTATGCTGAGGTGTCGCTAATTTATTGGCTTAAACAATATAAAGTGCGTGGCGAGAAGAACCCGTCTTATAAAAAAGATCAGAGTCCGGTCATCTCCAAATCAAAAGGTTCGAACATCTCCTCGTCTCGTTATCGTTCTCGTCGTCATCAGAATCTCGAAACCCAAATCTGGTGAGTTTTTATTTGATTTTGGTTAGTGTACGATACAACTTTGTGTGATTCAGTGACATCGTGACTGAGGAATCCCTAGATCTGTTGTTAAGGTAGATAAGAGTGTAGATCTGAATAATGAGATATTGATGTTGAAACCAGAATCGCGTTGATCTACGATCTCCGATCTGATACGATTCTTCTAATTGCATGTTCGATATTGCCTTAGAATATCGCGTGTTCATAGGTTTCGATGTTGAATTCGATCTCGACGTATTGACAAATTTTGAATAGCTCATTTCTTGAATCCGTCTAGTTCATGTTTAGAAACTGATTCACTGGGATTGAGAATTTCGCGTTACCATTGAGTTTGTTGAATGCATTAGATAAACACAACATCACCTAAGTGATTCTATGCTAATTTTATTATGTGCACATGTCTCTCTGTTAGCAGAGAAGGAAGGATGGTGGGAAGTGGAGCTCCACAGAGAGGAAGTGCAGCTGCAGCTGCTAGCATGCGTAGGAGGAAGCCTAGTGGAAGTGGAGGAGGAGCCTCTGGTGGTGCAGCAGGATCCATGCTTCAGTTCTACACTGATGACGCACCTGGTCTCAAGATCTCCCCTAATGTCGTCCTTGTCATGAGCATCGGTTTCATTGCTTTTGTCGCTGTTCTTCATGTCATGGGCAAGCTCTACTTTGTCAAGTGATGAGACTCTTGAAACACACCCTAAGTTACTGCTAGTAATCAGTATTTAGACAACTTGTTTCAACTCATGTTTTAATTTTGTGGAGTATAAACTATCTTTCAGATTCAATTTTCTTGACATTTTAAGTTTTTATCACAAAAATAGTATTCAAAAAAGAAAATGTTCCAAATAGTTTTTTTTGTTTTGAAAATTTTAATATTTATTTTTAAAAATTTGAACCTATTTTTAAATTCCATTTATTTAACTAAACTTTAAGTCTAGATTAGTTAATCCAAAGACTAAAAATGTTTATTTAACTCTTTAAATAAATTAAAATAGACTATCATAGAGAATTTTTCTTTAAGTTTCAATACAAAGTTTAAGGGATACACTTGTGTACACATCTAACACATTCATCTTTATAATTTTGGAAGGATTTATATTCACATGAGCTATATATATGTCATGGGTTGTGTACACATCTAACACATTCATCTTTATAATTTTGGAAGGATTTATATTCACATGAGCTATATATATGTCATGAGAAACCCATGTTTGTTTCTAAACTAAAGATGCTCTTAGCCTGTATTATGAAGATTTCTGGGGGTTAAACAATTAAGGGATAAAAGAAAGAATTGGAAATTAACACAGAAGTTGAAGGACTTAAGTTGTCAAAACAAAATTTGAAACGTTGCCCGACGTTTACATTCGGGTCATAGAACTTTGAGCGAAGAGTATCGAAGATCTTCCTTAAATCAAATGGCAACTTCAGCAGAATCATCATCGTCAGAGATGGAAGACGCGCACTCACCTACGATTCCACAACCTTCCCCATCGCAGCCTCTGTTGTCTACGATTCCAAACGCTAACATCGCAACGACTACGGTTGAAAACGCAGCTTCCTGGATCGACGACGCGATGCGTCAAGCACTAGTGTACCAGAACACGATCGTGGAGACGTTAGATTCCACCATAGACGCCTCGAGAGCTCGATTGTCTCAAATTCGAGATACTTCCATAGCTCACACGAGCCAAACAATCGTAAGCGAAATCTGAAAATCGAACACCATCTATCACTCGATTTAATCTGTTCATCCTCTGAAGAATCGAGTGTTTTGTGATAATAGGATTCTCTTAGAGAGATTGCTTCTGAGTATAACGTTTACGAGAATTTGGTGTTTGGGAAGATTAAAGGTCTGTTCTACGTTCCTGGATACTACGTCGTTTTAGCCTTGTTTATATATATCTCCTCAATGTTTGTATGCAGAGGGTGTAAACGTTGCTGCATCTCATCCGCTAATGTCAGGAAGTTTAGCCGTTGGTGTTGGGATCTTTGCTCTTAAAAGTATATTCTTATACTTCATATAGTTCAATCTCCTAGAATATTTATGATATTCACTGTTAGTGACTGCTATGTTTGTTTGCAGAGACGAGAAAACTTGTGTATTACAATACTTTACGAATCTTCTCAAGTGAAGAGGTCAGTGTTGCTTACAGGCTGTATAAGCTGGTCTGCTTGTGTCTGTGTTTAAACTGGTTATTGAGTCTTGACGCTATTTTTTGGATTCAGGCTTTGCTTTCTAGAGCAGATCTTAGAGTAAAAGAGCTGAGACAATCACTGGATCGTCTTACAGCCGAAAGTGAAAAGCTAGAGGTTTGCCTTTTCTCTTGTTTCGTATGCATGCATTTAGTTAGGTTTGTTCCTCTTTTGTTGGTTTGCTTCGACATTGAGTGGATATGGATGAGGATGGTACTGCTCTAGTTCATATGGATGAATAGTTTTACTTTCACATGATTTAAATGGTTATGCTTCTGATGTACATAGGTTGATTGGTCTTGAATGTGACTTATATATACATGTAGACTGCACTTATTAGTCAATGGTCTTCAGCAATATCAGTCTGTTTGAAAGCCCTTATTGAATTATGGTTTTTGATTGTTTCAGAGAGTTGCAACTGTGGCAGAAGATGAGTTGATTAGAGGAAGGATGAAACTCAGGTCTGTATGATCCAGACAATGTATACAGTATATCGGATATGTGTGTATGAACATGATCATTATGTTAACTCTCTCCCTATCCTCTTACTCAGACAAGCAGGCAAACAAATACGAGGTGTGGTCCAATCAGCTTATAAGATTGAAAACCAAGCAGCAGGTATGTTTTGGTATCTTAAACTCCCAAAGTTTATTAATCCAAAGATGTGCATAGAACAGAAGAAGTTTATCGACTTATACCACCGTTGATTTGTTGTATATACAGGTTTGAAAGATGTACTTAAAGAATTGCCCACCAGAGAAGCTTCTCGATTCCGTTCTCAAGTAAGTATACTCGTCTAATTGCTCTTAATATAGGAGCTGAACTAGTTTAGAATAAATGTCTAAATAGATTTGTCTTTAATGGAGTTATCTTGCTTGTTCGACCTTAGATATCAAACCGTGCTTCTGAAATAAAGCAAGAGAGAAAGGCTTTGACAAAGGAAGTGAACAAGATCAGCAACTATGGTATCTCCGTATGAGGAATTTGATTACTCTCTTGGGTGCTTAGATGGTGGAGCAAAATTACACAATAATAATATCTGAAACATGATTAAGACTAATTTTATTGTTGTTTGGTGTCAAATGACAAAGATGTAATCTCATGTGGTCTTGTGTTTTCAAGGGCTTTGGTTCTTTGTTAATTAGTTAGCTATACAAAGTTGATGATGGTGTTTTCCCACCGTGACAGTGTCTTTAATCCGGTTTTCGGTTTGATTTTTGACCAGGCTTATAAGGTATTTACAAGTTCAAACTGCAAGACATTTTAATTTATCAATAAACAGTATGATTAACATCTAAACCAATAAAGAGAAGACAATTGGAATGGAATTTTTTGAGGGGTTCTTAAAACATGTGTGCAGAGAACTTTTACTTACTTTTTATTTTTTAAAATATTTTTCGTTTTTCTTATTATAAGAAACTGTGTTAGAGATTCCAGTTGTAGCTGTTCTTAGATAGAGTAATCACTTTTTTTTGTTTCTTCACTACTCTATTTCCCACTCTATTATAGAGTAAATTATAAAGTGGGGTTGGAGATGCTCTTAGGTTTGTAAAATTTTATTTTCTGTTCTACCATTTAATATGAAAGCCTTTTACAAAAAAGTGAGAATTTGTATAGTCTACAAACCTAAAGATAAAGAAAATCGAGAACAAGAACAATACATAAAGTCGAATAGATCATTAATTGCTCAACCATAATGGAATCCAAGTTTGATAATTTGACTGAGAGGATTAGATAAGTTTTCAGCCCACAAAGTCATTGAACGTAATCTTTTTAAGGACAACTTAAATTGTTCTCCATACTCATAAATTCTTCAACATCCATATTTTTTGTTAATTTGCAGTTTGTTGCTTGTCATTCTACCAGTTGCTGTATTATAAATGTGTATAAACAACTTTGCCCTTTGAGATTCTCATTGATCTTAGATTCGAGATGGCCTTTCACAAACCCTACGTAGAAGTTAGAAACTGGCAATGGATATTTCAATGATCTTTGATTACGTGAATCTATATATAAGAAGTGTAGTTTAACAGGCATTTCCTAATACAGTATGTAAAAGCAAAGGACACGAATCGTTGATCTTGAGCTATATGTATATCATACAGCTTTGGCGAGTTCCATCATAGCATATTAATTGATCTCAGAACCATGTTTCCCACTAACATATACTCATTACATTAGGCTTAATTCTAGTATTTTGTTTTGGTTTAAAAACAGTTTTAGATTTAACACAAAAGAATAATCTTATTTTATCTTTGTAAATAAATTTTTAATTTGGAATGTAAGACTTATTTCCTTACTTTTGTTTTTTATTTCTTTATATTCTTTTATCTCAAGACATGATCATTGCCTCATTGGTATTACCGCACATGCTCTTTTCACCTTTTATTCCTTTAAAAAATGGGAGCGATGTAAAAAAGCTAATTATTTGAATAATATGCTCTTAATTATTTTCTACTTGGTGTTATTATTCTTCTGCTACTGCTTTCAGTTTGGTCTTTCTAATTGCTTCTTTTTCTTTTTAGCCCACTTTATTCCTAGAGATAAAGATCACATGTTTTAGCTCCATTCTGGTTCTGTCTCTCAGTTCATATAGACGTTAAAAAGTTACTGATTAAATATATGAAAAACAAAAATAATGAAAGGTAGAATTATGCTTGTATTACATACAAAAATTATGAAATTCTTATAAAAACTTATAAACACTATTCATCAATGGAAAAAATCAAACCGGCTAGTTAAACACCAACAACAAAAACACGTTTATATAGCATTGGATTTGGAATCCCCGACTATTTTAATCTAAGCTAATTACGAATACAACAATGTATATACATACATATATATTAAAAAAAATACACAAATATGCCCTCCTTGTTTTCGTTAGAAGTTAGAACGTAAGAAAGTGCATTACAAAGTCGAATAAGTACATAGGCCATAAGTAACATTGATATTTCACATGTATGAACTAGTATAAATGTAATAATCGATCAGACGTATCAAACAAAATCATTAGAATTTTGTATTGAATTCATGATGTTAATTTTACGAGTAAGTCTCTGTAATATCTCGAGTTGTGATATCTGAGAAGATTTAAGATAATTGATTTGATTATTTATATCATCAAAGTGTACTTATTTTTTCGGGAGCACATCTTTTTCGAAAACACATCTATGTGAGTGATGCTAAAAGCAATGAAAATGGTCATATAATGATTACATGGTCAGTAAACAATGATTTCGAGCATTTGAAAAAATTAACGAACCAACCGTCTGACGGAATAGAGTTCATGGACCGAGAGAACGTGCATGGATGATCCATTAACTGTTGACGGCCGGAGCGTTATAATTTTTCTACTAACTGTAGACACTGGCGGAGCCAGCCGAATCATTTAGATGGGTCAATTCCCTATAAACATCTATTACATGGGTCAATGAGTTAAGTTGGTGATATTTTTCAGTTTTTTTTCTTTAAAATACGAGTAAAAAAATTTGTTCCTAGAAAACCACATGGGTCAAATGACCACCGTGCTAAAGCACTGCCTCCGCCACTGACTGTAGACCGTAGATTAGACTATAGAGACGGAAAGTGAACTTGAACCACGAAGAAAGAATACACAATATTGAGAAAAGAGGAAAGCAAAGATTATATACGAAGAATCTAATCACGATTCCCTTGAGCACTCCAATTTCTTTAGTATCTTTGTTTGTTTTGCCCTTCTAATAGGTCTTCTTTGAGCCTTGGTTTAAAAAATATCAGTTGACAAAAAAAATTACATTCAGAATCACTTATTTAATTGACATATATTTACATCACTTAAAACATTTAATGCAAATGTTTATTATTTTTTAACATCAATTAGATGCAAATTACTACTTTCAAAATCACTTATTTAATTAATATTTTTTTTACATCACTTATAAGTTATAACTAATGCAAAAATATCATATAAATGATGTTAACTAACCTGTTTTTGTAGTTACTCTATCAACTCAATATATTGTTAGATTTACACGATAGTTGCAAATAGTTGTGTTATTAGATTTACACGATAGTTTCAAACAAAGAAATATATAGATTTACACCCAAAAGAAAAAAAAAAGATTTCGTACATAGGGTTCTGTTTTATTAAATTAGATGTATTATTAGATTTACACAATAATTGCAAATAAAGATCAACCATGTATAATATAGTGGCAACCAATATATATTCGTTCTAAAAAAAACAATATATATTCAAAATCGTAGGTTTTAAAATGTAAGTTGGACTAATTACTTGTCTGTACGTAGTTAGGTTTGCATGCCAGAAGATGACAAACAGAAAATTCACCTTCTTGTAATTTGTCAGTCATAGTATCGTCCAAACGATTACATGTTACATTTATATTTTTATTTATAAGGAAATAGTATATATTATATATGGTAATTATATGATATTCTCTGTCGTCATTTGACAACTCGATTTAAATATTCATCGAGGGGCTGCTATCAAATTAAAACTTAAGTATGTGTTGTAATTGTCCTACATACATTCAAACCTTAAAATCATGAGAAAATAGAAAACTAACCCAACATTTAATAATTATTACTACGTATGGAGATAACGATAGTGAGCTCACTAGTACACCCACTATGTTTCTACTTAATGACCTGTCTTCAACTACCCTTAAGTCTCACGAAATAAATGAATAACATAACATACATGTGTATATATGTTCTACATATATGCGAATATTACCAAATGCCAATGAAAATAATAGAGGCAAAGTCTTATCCCTTTCTCACTGATATATGATGAATAAATGGTACTAAATTATTCATATATAATAAATCATTTTGTTCACTATGCAAAGTTGATAAGATTTTTATCGTGGACAAAATCTATTTTTGGAAGATGTGAAATTGTCTTAACGAGTTTGATAAGGGACTTTCTGTGTGTAAATCGTTTCTTGTAGTGGGTTTTCACCTATTTTTTTTAAGTGATATGTAATGAGAAAAAACGTTTATGAAATATATATTAATTATCTTTAACAAAGTTTTTTGTCACTCTCTAATATAAGGGTCCAGTATGTTTGGGAATCAATAACAGTCTTCATTTGCCTCGTAGTGGTGAACAAAGTAAGGTGTTGCCCAAAAGCAATCACCTTATTACAGTTTATGTCTTTTCACTTTTTTCACTTTTTTTGTAAAATAATTTTCAAATTAAAATGCATAAGTAATACAAGATATGAGTTTTCATCCATAAATTTGAAAAAAATTATAACAAGCGAAAGATATAATAAGATCTTACTCTTTAGAGTAAGATTTTCAATGGATCGAGATACAAAATAAAAAGAAACTAACTATTGAATGAGGTTTTTTCGTCTACGACAACTCTGTTTACCTCTTTCTCTAGTTTTAGTCCATTCCATTTTTTGAATGTTTAATTGGTTTATTGTTCTACTTCCTCTAATTAGACAATAACTAGAAGTCTCTTCAGTTTCATCATATAACATGTTTCGTTTTCATATGACAACATAATTTTCACCTCTATATGAAATTGTTGATGGTTAAGTGTATGAAGAGAATAAAGATCAATGAGATGCTCATGTTTAGACACTTGAGAACTCTCCAAAATAGTTGATTTTGATGATTTTTTTTCCATAATATGTGACTGAGTAGAAGCAGTTGGAAAGCAGTGTTTCCAACTGCTAAAAGCAAAGTGTTTTCAAGTTTTGAGTAAAAAAAAAAAATACCTCATGTGAATAAGTGACCGTAGTAGTAGTTTCAGTTTCAGAAAATTTAGTGATGAAGGAGTCTTCAATGTTCATGGATAATTGATGAACATAAAGTAAGAGTGAGTTAGGCGCGAAACCGCATATAAGACGTTTCGAAGGGTTTTATTGATGTTCACTAATAGGACTTGATCATCTAGTTTATGAGTTTTCTTTGTTGCCGAATTAGAATTTCGAGGCTTGCTGGGAGGAGACACATCTTTTCTTTATGATCAAGAATTCTACATCTCTCACAAGCATTTGAAATCTAAGAATACTCAACATTTATCAAATAGATATTATATTGTTTGTCATCAATAGCAATGAGTTTTGGAAAAAGTTTGTTTAACTCGATTTTTCCACTTATATTTTTGCTTTTCTCATATTTGTTGAATTCAAGTGAAATTTGTGAGTTAGCATTAGTTCTTTCAGCACTGAAGATATATGACTAATGCCTGATCTTGAAAAACATAAATTTGGGATGATCTTAAAATTAACCCACATCGGCAAAGTAAAGATCTTATGGACTTTAAATGAGCTAACATGGCTCCAAAACTATAAAAAAAGAGATTGATCATCAATATACCATCAAGAGAAAGTAATATGGTGAATTGTAACAGATGATCAATTTATTTCCTGGCATTAGCCAAAAGATATTCTAAAATCGGATCATGCAGTGTGGTAGTTAGTCTACTCTGTAGCATTAAATGCGTTTCTCCAAAATTGACTAAATCAGTTGATAGAATATATATAAAAAAGCAAGTAGATAAACAATGCAAAGTAAGAAATTTTTTTAACAAAAATGTGAAAATTAAAGATCCAAAGACATCATCACCATGTACTCGTGTTATTTTCCACTCCACTATCAGTTTCATAATCATCATCTCATCAAAACTCACACTATATATATATATATATGACATATTAATATTATTAATTCGAAAACGAAGTTAGCTAACAAACTAGCTCAAGAACGTGGATTACGTTTGGCTGCGGCAATTATTCATCTCCCTGTTAGAACTTTTAGAAGTTAATATGCATTTTAAATTCTGGTCACAAGTGGACGACATAATTTTTTTTTTTTTGCTAAATTAAGTGGACGACATAATTTTTTGTGTAAAGAAGTGAACAATAACATATATAATGGAAAATCATTTTTGTAATTACTTACACATTTCTTCAAATGATTCAACTATTCGTCGATTGATGGACATTCAAATAATAGCAGTGTAATTAGAGAAAATGAGTTTCATGAAAAGGACTAGACTAATCAACCATTTTTTTCAAAGTTATGCTATTACTATTGCTAATGCCTACGTTCATACACTTTTACAGAATAGTACTACTTTATATGTATAACAAATTTCATTTTATTACTTTGTAATAGATTAACAACTGATTTAATTAATATATACTAAAACACGGTTAATATATACGTCCCTATCAAATATACTAATTTTAACTATATAGTAATTGCTTAAAATTCAGATTTACTAGTCTTCAGTAGAGAATAAATTTGACATCGTTTGCGAATATCATGACGATTATCAACAAACAATCTGTTTCCATTACAGTTTTTGTTGATCCAAGTTTTTTTTTCTATGGTTCATAGGAATCATAGCTTTCGTTCTTTTTGGAATGTTATATTACACAAATATTCATCAAACACCCTTCTCTAAAAAACAAAAGAAAATCAAAATGAATTCATTTCTTTACAGAACAACCATTAACACTCAAATTGAATTTAAAAAAACGTAAAATAGATAAATAAAAAATGGGCAAATTAATTAGGTGTTACTGAGCTGGAGTGTGATTTAGTCATTGAGACAGAAAAACGGCTCCTCAAGCCGAAACACAGGATCAGCTCCACATAGCTGCCACGTGGACGAGTAATAGCAAAACGCATCGTTTCGTATGATCATCTCATCGGTAAACAAGTCCGGCAAATCAAACAGCTTCTCTTCCTCCTTGTCTTTGTCCGCAAACGACGTCGTTGAAGCACATGAAGTTTCCGACAAATCTTGAGTGTTGATGTCCGAAGAAAACACCACACTACCTGACAACGACTGAGCCATCACTACTCGACTCGGCTCGGCTTCAGCTGATTGATCAGCTACAACGGAAATATTCACACGGAGGCTACTTGCGCCGGAATCTTGCCAATTCACGGCGGCGGCGGTGGCAGCAGCTTGAATGTCTTTAGGAGAATTAGTGACCGGACGAGGAAGCTCGCCGGATAATTCAGGAAAATTGAGAAAAGCCGTTGTACCTTTAATGGCTAATGATGCAACGTCATGAGCTCGAGCTGCCATCTCAGCCGTTGGATAAGTGCCGAGCCAGATTCTTGATTTCTTCCTCGGCTCTCTTATCTCGGACACCCATTTCCCCCAACTCCTCATCCGTACTCCTCTGTAGGTCGGATGCTTATCTCCGCCGCCGATCTTCCGCCGTTTCACGGCGTTATCATCATCTTCTTGAACTTCTAATGATCTTGGAGATGCTTTTCTTTTGGAGTTATAAGTTGTTGATGATGATGAAGAAGAAGAAGATGTTGTAGACGAGGACAATGAGGCGGCGGCAGAGGAGGAAGATACGGTGAAGATGGCGGAGGAGGTTAAGGTTACTTGAGAAACACTTTTCTCTATGGTTTCCATTGTCAGAGAGAAGCTTTAGAAGAGGGTTGCACAAAAATAGATGTGAAGTGGTGTATTAATATTCCTCCACAATCTCTTTTTTTTTTGCTCAAAAAATCTCTTTTTTTTTTGCTCAAAAATCTCTTTTTTTTGGCTTTTCATATTATAAGAAGAAATAATAGAAAATATGTATCTTTTTTTTCTTTGGCTTCTTCATAAGGGAAAGTAATAGAAAATAAATATAATGGGTTTTGGTTATACTAAATGAATGAGGGAGGATGGAATGTCCATGGAAAAAATAGATATTAATGAGATTTCACCGTTTAAAAGCATCATTATCTTTGGTTTCTTAATCAGAGTTTTTAACTCATGATTTAATTATTATTTTTATTTTTTTTACACTTTTCAGCTAAGAGACAAACAGTTATTATATTTCTTATTTAATAAATGGTTTTTAGTTTTTTTTAGTTAAAAATTAAAAAAAACTAAGAACCGTCTTTTATCCGAATCTAAGAACTCCGGTTAAGAGACCAAGGATAGTGATTACTAAATGAACCAGTTTTGCTTCATGTGAAATTAAATATAAACAACATGGTTTCATATGATCAGTCAAAAAGAAACATGGTTTCATATGTATATTCTTTTCATACACAAAAACTGAAAAAGCAAAGAAAAATACATATTTTGAAATAAAAGAATATAATATAGTTGCATGGCACTCGTTGAAATTCTTTTTTACTTTCACGTCTAATATGGCCCGACCCTCGTGCATGTGCATCGCCTCTTAGCTTATGAATTGCCCATCTTCCACTTTTTTATGCTCTCCAAAAAAATCGGGGTTCGTGACGTCATAATATAGTATAATTAGCATATATTATTTCTATAATTTAAGTGTTTCGTTTTTTCTTCTTTGGTGTATTTGATTGGTGAAATTAAGAAACAAAGTACGATATCGACACTCGGATTCAACCCATACAAAATGTTGTTTTGACATATATATGCATAGAGTCATAGAAAGACTTATTTAAATATGTTTCCGATTAAAAGATATTTTATTTCACGTACTGTTGTAATTGCATGATATATTATTTTCAAATGAGT
Organism: Sinapis alba; assembly: GCA_012274485.2. Lineage (NCBI taxonomy): Eukaryota > Viridiplantae > Streptophyta > Magnoliopsida > Brassicales > Brassicaceae > Sinapis > Sinapis alba. Next base: position 431,815 of record MU105595.1, read on the forward strand.
TTAAATTGGAAATCAAAACTCTTTATGTACAAAACTCATAGACAATATTTGATGAATAATTTTTCATATATCATCACCACGGTTTATTTGAAAGATAATTAACAATATGATATGCTAATAATAATGACATGATTTTAAGTTTACTGTGATATAGATATTTATACTTAATTTTGATTTATATTTTCAGTAAATTTTTTAAATATGTTAATAACTCATAAATCATCATTAATATAAATAATAAATAATAAAATAGTATAAACATATATATTATATATTTTAAAATTTTCAAAAAATATTATTTAATTTATTTTTATAATTATATATTTTTTATTATTAAAATAATTTTTCAAGATTTTATACGGTTTTTTTAATTGTAACTTTTTAATCACAATATAATTAGTTTTTTCTAATATTATCAAGTAAAAATATTATTTTTTAATATTTTGATAGTTATATATCTAACAATAATTAAATATATTTTAACCAAAAATAGATATTTTTCCAATATTATAATTTAAATATATATTTTTAAAATAGTTTTATCTTAATTTTTACATATAAATAAATTAAAATTTATAATTAAATATTATAAGTAAATAATAATATCTAAAAGTAATATTTAAAAAATAATATTTATGTATATGGTCCAAGAAAATACCTAGATAATTTAAAATTAAAAAGGCATTCAGCAAAAATAACTCCTGATTGAAAGTATAAGCTATATATATATATATTATCAAGCGCAAAAACCCCATGTATTATATGGTAGTAGCCTAGTAGGTTTGTGATATATTATTAATTAAAAGACTTGTTAGTCTTCTGAAAAGACTTTTAAAAGAAAAGAAAAGAAAAAGACCCTTCTTTTTTCTTGTAATGAAAACAACGTTGCTTTAGTTGCTTTGTGAAGGTCCGATTGGTACATATAGTTTTACAAGTCTAGTTAGAAATATTTTTTTTTTTTTTAAAGGGCTGAATATTATCTAATTATTGTTATGGATCAACTGGTAAGAGAGATTATGGTTCAAAATGTTTATGATTGCTAAAATAATTTTAAAATTCAGTAAAAAAATAATAATTTCAAGAAATACAATACTATAAAAAACTATACATATTGCATCGAGGTATTTGATTACACATGTCGTAAATAATTTGAGTAGAATGGGAGTAATAAAAACAAAAACGACATTCACACTTCCTGGACAAAGGTATTAAGCCATCTCTTTCAATTAATTTAAATGTCAGATTAAGCTTTTTGTTTCCTTCTCGAGATGGAAAAGGGCAATGAAGGCATGAGTAAGATGGCTGTAATGCCATGTGATATAATTTAGTACGAGTGGGTCACCGTATTATATTTTGATTATACATAAAACGTACAAGTACCTAATCAAATTTAAATGAAAGAGTATGTATAGAGCAGATCTCTATATATTCGTTACATGGTCATATTCGATTGGGCGCCATCATAATTAATTAAAAGACAGCTTTATATTATACTAATTATATATACGGCTATTGGCCACCACAATAATTAATAAATACTGCTTCAGTTTACGTATATTTCTCAGCTGGTTCATTGAATAATCAACGCCATTATTCACATGTATCACATATAGTAATATGCAAGACAATTATAGTGATTTTATAATAGTAACAAAAATATATAGATACATAAATAAATATAGATTTTTGTTATTATCAACTGATTGTTTGCCACCATTCGAATTCGAAGTCTCAATAGTTAATAAATTGAACTACTGTCCACTTGAGGAAAATGTGTATTGTTCATTTAAAATCTGTTCAGTTGGTTGAGGAATATGGACTCCATTAGTTTTATAATACCCCAATTTTGTTTTGTAATACTCCAATTTTCTTTGGGTATTGTACGTATTATTATTTATTATTATTATTATTATTATTATTATTATTATTATTATTATTATTATATATACTGAATAAAACTAATTGGTGCTAATTAGTTTTTTTTTTAACTATTAGCGTATGAAGAACTAATAACTATATATACACAGCCGAGTGTTAAGAGGAGGAAGAAGGCAAGATAATGACGCAAGAGGACACATGGAAGATGAACTAAAACACAACCTAGCTGTGATTGAGCTTGATCAAATTATAAGAAAATCTCCTTGCATAATTGTTTACATACAATTTTATGTTACAATCGTGCAGATAGATATGGCTACAGATATATACAAAATAAAAGTCTAAGAGAGTAGAGATTGTTGGAAAATCTGCGAGCTGTATACGATGATTGATGCGAGATTTGATATTTTTATATACGTCAATGGGCACACTTGGCTCACATGCCAGTCATTTTTGAGTTGTATAAAAATGAAATATCAACGACCATAGGAAAAATATAATTGTTTTTGTCAACAAAATATATATCTCAAAACTGTGAAAATTGTTATAATGTGTTTATACTACGTCGGATACAAAAATATAGTATACAATAAATAATTTAAATGCTTAAACACTTTGCAGCAAATATCGTGGAAAATTATAGTATCAAGAAAATCTATGCATATATATTAAAGCTACGAACATGTACTAGTACTACACTACAAATATATGCATATATATATACGTATAAAAAAGGCAACAAGACTGGTTCTGAAACTTAAATACGATGTTCCCCCAAACCGTTTTGTTCATTCAATTCTCTGTTTCCCCATAAAAGAGGTAACCGTTATTAAAATAAATAAAAATCGAAAACCTATTTATTTTTCATTAGGCGATAGCAGATGAGCAGGAGTCATGAGAGAAAATTTTAGTAGTCATCACGTGTATAAATCTTTTGAGAGACTCGTAGATCCCGCTTGCTTTTATTTTGTTTAATAATATAAGTAGTAATATAACATGTGATGGTGGTTTAATAATAAGCGGGATACGGGTTATTAAGCAATATGAATTCAAATACATCTTGTTATACTTTATTATGTGGTCACACATATATAAATTCAATTCTTATCATTCATTTAAATACTCTGAAAAAATCAATTTATGGATTTCAATTAAACATTAGTTTGAGACTTTTAATAGACGGCATGCATATGAGATACCCTATGTTAATTAAAAGAAAACTAGTAGTGCTTGCAATGATTCTATTAATCATGGAGTAGTAAACAATTTGAGCTTGCTAGTACTTTTTGTTGTCTGATGATGCAACCTAGGTTACTTTCCCCTCGAGTAAGGATCTCTCGTAGAATTGGTAACATTAAATAATAACTCTTTGTCAACATTAAAATTTTAAACTATCATTTAAAAGATAACCTATAGATAAATTTCTTATAAGAATTCCAAAGTTCAACCAAATTTTATATCTAAAAATATAAGCTATTAAATAATTTTGGTAATATTTTCAAGAAAGTTTGTTAAAGCCGTTATCCTTTAATTAACCGTTCCATTTATGTGTAGAATTTTATGATAAGAAAGGAATTGTCAGATTTTTTGTGTGGTAGAAGCCATTATCCTTTGATAAATCCTTCCAAACAAATGTGTGTGTACTTATGGTTTTGTAGTCCGTTAAAATCATGCATATGATTTATATCTATGAAAATAGATATGTATCATAGTTTGTTTTTGGTAACTGTGGAGGTTCGTTGAGTGGTAAGTGGCAACGTCTCTTGGGTCACACCAAATCAGATCCTCAAAATCTTGCTTTTGGTCCAACCGAATATAATTATAACTATTAAAATAATAACACGAGTTATAGTTGATATATTATAATGACTCATTGTGATTGCAAATCCTTCATGAAAAACATGTATTGTAATTTATCTTTGTGTTCTACCTAAAATCAAGAGGACTCATTATTTCAAAAGCAATTGAGTCTGCGTTATACATGTCAAAAAAAATACAGTTTTGGAATAAATAGATAAAACTTAAGGTTTTTCTGTATAAAATATATTTACAAACTCCAGCGAATTCTATCTCTATACTAAAATAATGATAATGAATGACAAAAAGTCTCTCAAAAGATTTATACACATGATGACTACTAAAATTTGCTCTCATTTTGTTGATATATTTACATTGAAGCAGTGTAAGAAAGAGACATTCATAAATGCCATTTTTCTTAACGTGAAATTTAGATTACGATTTAAATAAACAAATCCAATCATGCAAGGGAAAGGAATAGCATGTATAATTAAAAATAACAAAATTAAGAGAGAAACAGATCTACATCATATCGTTCGTGTATATATATCTTAATGGAAACCCTACATATTGTCTTTGTCTCCATGATCTTATTTGTCATATTAAATTGCATCATTAAAGAGAGAAAGTTTGATAATGATCCACTTTTCTTCTATCCTATTTTACCACCCCTGAATAATTCTTGAAGTTTCCGCTTCTTTAATTTACTTTTTGTTATTATATGTTCATCTTTAGTTTGGATTATATGCTCGCTATCGTAAACTTTTGTTGTTCTTTCTACCTGAAAATTAATATTTATAGTCAAATGAAATTTAAATATTATAAATAAGCAATGAGTTGTCCTTCATTTATACGACTGGTATAAAGAATAAATTAGTTCAGATAATATTTTTTGTCAGATTTAGACCGCCTTTATGAGAGATTTGTAGTCTTAGGTCTTCATAAGTTTCTTTAAGCAAACTAATCCAACAACCAGTAAATGACTATAGTTCATGATACTCTATAGGTACAAAATAATGTTCTTTCTGTTTTATAGAGTAAGATATTATGCCTAAAAACATAAAGTTTTAGAAACTTATTTGATAAAAAAGCATCATTAAATTATATATTAAAAATGATTCAGTTTATCATTAAAAACTGTTAAAATACAATTGGTTGAACAGCTTTTCATAACCATATCTTTTACAAAAAATATCTTACATTCTGAGACATCAAAAACTTTTTTAAAAATCGTATATGATTGGAGTCATTGTAACTATCACCTCACCTAGTTACCTGACACAGTAATCATTAGTATATGATTGGAGTCATAAGAGTAAAGGTGACGTAAATTGTAGTCTGTGTCACTCACTCACTCATTCTATTCTAGCTCCGATCCAAATGAAATATTGGACTGGACATAAAGCCCAATGGGTGAATCTTTATAATGGGCTCTGTTAATTCGTTACTAAATAAAAGCTCATTTTATCTGGGCAAACATAGGTCCAATACGCATTGTGAAGTATCACTATGGTCAAACATATACCATTCCTTTCTAATTTCAGTACACTAGAAAGAGTATCTTTTAAAGCTTTGATGATTTTGTTACCAAAATAGATATAAAACAAAACCAAACATGGATTTATGAAGTCCAATCCCTTAATGTTAAACCAAAATATATAAGAACTACTCAATCTAATTAACGAGTCTTTGGTCACTGGGGAATTAACATTTCAACATCGCCAAGAACAGGAGATCAACACGTGGCAACACGTGACTAGTATGAACCATTTCTGTGGAGCCAGGATACCCATGTATAATTCAAAAAAAAAAGATATGAAGTTACAAATTATAAAAAGTTTGTGAATAATATGATTATTAAAATTAGATCATTTTTGTTGTTGGTAATGGAGCAACAACCAATGATAACTTTTTCTACTTCTTACTATTTTATTTTATGTTTTGTTTTTGGTAATGGAGTAACAACCAATGAATAAATGTGATAACACTACGTGGAGAATGGGTGACTGATATTCCAATTCTGACTTTTAAGATGGCACGACTAGTTTTGATCAAACTACAAGTTGAATTATATTCCAGCACTACAAATTGAGGTGCATACCATATATCATGTGGAACAATGAATTGCTTAAGAAAGAGCAATGACCACATTATGTTGCTTGTAAATTTATTTTTGGGAAATTCAACTTATATTATTTTATTGTAAATTGGAGAAATTGTAATTTCAGTTAGTAAAAGACAACAAAATATGCAGAAAATCAAATCAAAATGTAATAAAAAGTACATTTTATTTGGGTTAACAAATTTTTTTTTGAACAACTTTTGGGTTAACAAATGAAAGTAAATAAATAGAGGAAAATAAAAGAGATATGTATTGTGTATGTAGCGTGCAAAGGAGATGGTGAATTCATGCTCATTCATATATACATTATACATATATATATATATATGAGCTGTGTTTTCTTCTCATCAGACGAAGAACCCTCAAGCCCCTCTTCCCTTCTCTGCAAATCTCCTCCTCCTTCTTCTTCATCATCCTTCTTCTCAATTCCACACGAGATAAATAAATTATCTCAGAACATCACTTCTCTCTTCTTTTTCTTCAATTTGGAACTCCTATTGATCCTCTCATTGAGAGTTTAATATCAATACGAATCTATTTAATCAAAAGGTCAGGCCTTTTGTTGTGTGCGTCTACTCTAATCCTCTTTACGTCTGCGCTCTTGAATTCGTATTTGACTTATCACATCGTGTAAAATGCGTCCTTGATTCGATATACTAACTGGGTTTTTGAATACTCTTCCAAGTCTCTCCCAAAGGTCTCCACTTTTTTGATTGTGCCCGAAGTTGTGATCAGCGTTGAGGAGAAAGTTTCGATTTTTATTTGTTACCTTTAGCTCAGTAGTTCAAGACAATGAGTCGTAGGGTACGTAGAAAGTTGGAGGAGAAAGGGAAAGATAAAGTTATCTTACAGAGTTATTCTGAGACTAGCAATGATGTATTATTACTACCTGCTTCTGATTCTGAGCTGCTTCATGGTTTTGTTGATTGGACTAGTTTGCCTTATGACACAGTGCTTCAGTTCTTTACTTGTCTGAATTACCGCGACAGAGCAAGCTTAGCATCCACTTGCAAGACATGGAGAGCTCTTGGTGCTTCTTCTTGTCTATGGACTTCATTAGATCTCCGTCCTCACAAGCTCAATGCTTCAACAGCGTCTTCTCTTGCCTCTAGGTGTGTTCATCTACGTATCTTAAGGTTTCGTGGTGTTGAGTCAGCTGACTCCATCATACGTCTCAACGCAAGGAACCTTCGTGAAGTTAGCGGCGACTACTGCAGGAAGATTACAGATGCCACGTTGGCAATGATCGTGGCGCGCCATGAGGGGCTTGAGAGTCTCCAGCTTGGACCTGACTTTTGTGAGAAGATCACTAGTGAAGCTATAAAAGTTGTAGCCTTTTGTTGTCCAAAGCTTAAGCAGCTTCGCCTTTCGGGGATAAGAGATGTTACTTCTGAAGCTATTGAAGCTCTGGCTAAGCATTGTCCGCAGCTAAGTGATCTTGGCTTCTTAGATTGTCTAAACATTGACGAGGATGCACTGGGGAAAGTTGTGTCTGTTCAGTATCTCTCTGTTGCTGGGACATCGAACATTAAATGGTCAGTTGCATCGAGTAGATGGGATAAGCTTCCGAGGTTAACCGGTTTGGATGTTTCCAGGACTGACATTAGTCCCACAGCAGTTTCTAGGTTCTTGAAATCGTCTCAGAGCTTGAAAGTTTTGTGTGCTATTAACTGTCATGTCCTCGAAGAGGATAAGAGTTTCATCAGCTCCAATAGATTCGAAGGAAAAGTCTTACTTGCTTTGTTTACTAATGTTTTGGATGAAGTTTCATCTATATTCGCCGATAATACAAAGAAACCAAAGGATGTATTCTCTTACTGGAGAGCATTGATGATAATAACAGCCAAGGATAAAGCAGTTGATGAGATTATGAGTTGGATCGAATGGATCATTTCTCATACACTTCTGAGGACTGCAGAGAGCAATCCAAAGGGATTAGATGAGTTCTGGCTGAAACAAGGAGCTGCATTGTTACTTACTTTGATGCAAAGCTCACAGGAAGATGTTCAAGAGAGATCAGCTACTGGACTTGCAACTTTTGTAGTTATCGATGATGAGAATGCTAGTGTAGACTGTGGTAGAGCTGAAGCAGTTATGAAAAATGGAGGGATCCGTCTTCTTCTGGAACTTGCAAAGTCATGGCGAGAAGGGCTTCAATCTGAAGCTGCAAAGGTTTGCTTTATCTTCATTTTCTTATATAGAATCTTTTGACTGAACACAGATTAACACTGTTCTTTTTGGTCTAGGCTATTGCGAATTTGTCGGTGAATGCTAACGTTGCAAAGACTGTTGCTGAAGAAGGAGGAATCAGAATTCTTGCTGGTTTGGCAAAGTCAATGAACAGACTTGTGGCAGAGGAAGCTGCTGGTGGACTTTGGAATCTCTCTGTGGGAGAAGAGCATAAGGTAAGTCCACCTCTAGTTATTTGCTACTACTCTTGATTCTTCTTGAACTCACATTTTTTATTTTTTTTTGCTTCTGTTAGAATGCTATTGCTCAGGCTGGAGGAGTGAAGGCACTAGTTGATCTTATATTCAGATGGCCAAATGGTTGTGATGGAGTCTTGGTACGCTTTCACCACCTTAAAGCTCCACCCTTTTTGTTTCCTTTCTATTTGCAGGAGTTTACTTGTGTAATAACTGCGGTGCGGTTCGGTTATAACTATTACCATTGGGATTGTATGATTAGGAACGAGCTGCGGGAGCATTAGCAAACTTAGCAGCAGATGATAAATGTAGCATGGAAGTGGCAAGCGCGGGAGGTGTGCATGCCCTTGTGATGTTAGCTCGCAACTGCAAGTACGAGGGAGTGCAAGAGCAGGTAAATTTATTCTGGTGTTTTCTATCAATTTCTTTGCTAGTGATTTTGTTGAGGTTGTGGTCTAAACTTGTTTATATTTGATTTATTCAGGCTGCTCGTGCTTTAGCTAATTTGGCTGCTCATGGTGATAGCAACAATAATAACGCTGCGGTTGGACAAGAAGCAGGTGCATTAGAAGCACTTGTTCAACTTACACAAGCGCCTCATGAAGGTGTTAGACAAGAAGCTGCTGGTGCTCTGTGGAATTTGTCATTTGATGATAAGAATCGAGATTCTATTGCTGCAGCTGGTGGTGTTGAAGCTTTGGTATGTTAAATATGATTATGTCTCATCTGCAGTTTTAATGGAACTAATCACACTTCATTGATTAATTTAGGTGACGCTTGCGCAGTCTTGTTCAAATGCGTCCACAGGTCTTCAAGAAAGAGCAGCTGGCGCTCTTTGGGGATTGTCAGTGTCAGAAGCAAACAGGTGTGAAACATCTGACCATCTTGCTTTTAACATATCACACTGGTTAGCCATGCGGTTTGGACCGAACCAAACTGATTTTTTTGGTTAGTTCGGTTCAATTCGGGAAGTATATATAAAAAAAATGGTTTTCTGTTTAGTAACTAGTTAGTTCGGTTTTCCGTTTTTTTAAAACCAAGTTCTGAACCAAACTAACCAAAATTTCAAACTAAACTAATCAAACTAACTGAATTTACCGGAATTTAACCAAATTTTTAACAGAAACAAAAAGACTAACAAAAATTTCGATTAGTCTCGGTAAACTTTTCAAAACCAAACTACCCAAATACCGAACCAAAATTTTTTCGGTTCAATTTTGTGAGATTTTGGCTGAACTACCCGAACCGAACCAAACTACCCAAACTACCTGCAGGCCTACACTGATACTTTTTAAACCAGTTCCTTAATAACAATCCTCCTGCCATTTTGTCTTTTAATGTTCATCAGCATTGCGATTGGACGTGAAGGTGGGGTTCCACCTCTAATTGCACTTGCACGGTCTGAGGCCGAGGTAAGCATTTTTTTTTGTCTTCAAACCTTGTGGGAGCTTAACCATTTGAGCTATCTGATCAATTTTCATCAATGTGTTGGTTTTTCTTTGATCAGGATGTACATGAAACTGCAGCAGGAGCTTTATGGAATCTTTCTTTTAATCCTGGTAACGCACTTCGCATTGTGGAGGAAGGAGGAGTTCCAGCTCTTGTTCACTTATGTTCTTCTTCCAAGTCAAAAATGGCTCGGTTCATGGCTGCATTGGCTTTAGCATACATGTTTGATGGAAGGTATATATTTATATATATATATATATATATATAACTCAGCTTAACGAACCATATAAGTTCAGACTCTAATATTATAATCAAATGGCAACAGGATGTTTGAATACGCTGTGATGATAGGAACTTCTTCATCAGAGAGCACATCGAAAAGCATAAGCTTAGATGGGGCAAGAAGAATGGCTCTCAAACATATTGAAGCGTTTGTTATAACTTTCATGGATCCTCAAGTCTTTGTAGCTGCTGCAGCTTTCTCATCTACTCCTACTATGTTGGCACAAGTGACAGAGAGAGCTCGCATACAAGAAGCTGGCCACTTGAGATGCAGTGGTGCTGAGATTGGAAGATTTGTAACTATGTTACGCAATCCTTCTTCTATACTCAAGTCATGTGCTGCGTTTGCGCTCCTTCAGGTATGTAAATGTTGTGAAAGGCCAATACTAGTTGTAAGACATAACTGATGCATTTTTGTGTGTTTTGCACTCATTCAGTTTACAATACCTGGTGGTCGTCATGCAATGCATCACGCAAGCCTTATGCAGAATGGAGGAGAAGCACGAGTACTCCGTTCTGCAGCTGCTGCTGCAAATATGCCTCGAGAAGCTAAGATCTTTGCTAAGATTATCCTTCGCAATCTCGAGCATCACCAAGCAGAATCTTCCATATGATAAATGTTTTTATTTGAGAAAGTGAGAGTGAAAGCCAAGCAAACACACAAAACTAAGCCAAAGCCAAGCAAAGCCAGGCGATGCTGCAAAACCAAACACTCAAAAGATGGTTTAATCAAACCAAGACTGTACTTGTGTGTGATATTATGAGACATGTGTTTTTCTGTATTAACAGAGGTCCAAAGGATTGGAAGGGAAGGTGGTGCTTTGTCTATCTACTTCTTCTTCATCCCTTTTGGCTCTGTTCATTATTTCTTGTGACATACACAGACTTATATCATTAAAATATACAGGACCTTTTGAGAGATTCTGCAACGTTTTCACACACTGTAACAAGCTCTGATTAAGGCAAGATGTATGGTTTTCCTTTCAAAACATAGTTAAGAGAAGAGGAAAAGAGATTCTCCAACCTCTCTTTACAAGTACACTGAGATGCAAAACAAACGTGTCTCAAAACTGATAAGAAACACACTCGACTCTTTTTATTTCAGTAGTATACTGATCTGCTTTCGCATCAGTGATGATTCACAAATCATAAGTATAGTCGTGTTTTAAACCTGAATCCAACAAGCTTCTGGGGACACCAGACTAGAAAGAGATTTTGATCTCAGACAGCGACCAATTTTTGTAGACAACTTGCTGTTCTTTCGGCTGATGTTTCATCATACAATCTGATGCGAAGGTTCTCTCAGTCACTGGTCTGAACATGGAGTTTCCCTCTCTTAGAATGCTGTTACTCACTTTTATCTCCCCCAATTATTTCGTTTAGTACAGCATTTGATGCCAACATGAAAACTATGATATGCTTTCATCAGTTGCCTTCCTCGTCTCTCATGTGCATAAGCAACTTCCCAAGAGCCAAATGTATGTTTCTACGATGAGGATGTGTTGTATCTCCTGATATAAACTCCGAAACAACAGCATCTATCTCAATCGTGCTACAACCAACTTCTTTCGTGGCTTCGTTCTTCCTCATCATGTTTTTCACCATCCTGACATCGTCCCACCTCGAATCTGCAGCATACAAGTTCCTCAACAGAACATAATTCCCATCATTCTGAGGCTCTAATTCAACAGCCTTCATCAGAACTCTCTCAGCCCTTTCTGTATCCTTGTATTGACCACACGCAGACAAGAAAGAGCTTAGGATTATACCGTTTGGTTCAAAAGGCATGTTTGTAATCACATCCTCTGCTTCTTTTAGTTGCCCTGCCCTACCTAGTAGATCAACCATACACCCATAATGCTCAATCTTAGCAATCAGGCCAAACTCTTCCATCATGTTGAACCATTTTCTTCCTTCCTCCACTAATCCGCCATGGTTACAAGCTGAGAGAACAGCAAGCATTGTGACCTCATCTGGCTTTACTTCTCTCATCATTGTCAAGAATAGATCCAAAGCAGCACATGCATTCCCATTCAAAGCATACCCATTTATCATAGCGTTCCAAGACGCTACTTCTTTCTCTCTCATCTCATCAAACATTCTTTTCGCCTTCTCTATCTCCCCGCATTTCGAGTACATGTCAAGAATCGCTGTGCAGACTTTCACCTTCTTATCCAACTTTCTCCTCTGCACAAAACGGTGACACCATTCACCGAGACTGAGAGCACCAGTGTCGGAAATAGCTGGCACCACACTGACAATAGTCACGTCATCGGGATCTAGCGACGTGGTTGCCTGCATTTCCTGAAACAATCTTATAGCTTCTTGAGGTTGTTTATTCTGACAGTATCCACTTATCATTGTATTCCAAGAGACTAAGTTCCTCTCCGGCATAGCATCAAACAACTCCCTAGCGGATTCCAACTCTTTGTTGTTGCAGTAACCATGAATCATAGTGGTCCAAGTGATCACAGTTTTGTTACTCATCTCATCAAACAATCTTCTAGCAGAGGTCATGTCACCAGATTTAACATAACCATCCATCATCGCGTTGTATATCACAATGTCCTTAGCTTCAGGCATCTCATCAAAGAGCTTGCTCGCTACTTCCACCTCCCCACACCTGGCGTACCCGCAGATTAAAGCTGTCCAAGAAACATCACTTCTCTGAGGCATTTCATCGAAAACACTCCTTGCAAAACCCATCTTCCCAAACTTAGCGTACATATCAACAACTCCTGTCGAAACATACATATCTGCACAAAACCCATATCTCCAAACCTGGCTATGCAACTGTAAACCTTGGTCAACACACATACTCAAAGAGCAGGACTTTGTCAATGTCGTGAAAGTAAAATTGTCTGGAGCAAAACACGTGTCCTTCCTAAGTTCTCTGTAAAGAGAAAACGAGTTAGAATACTGACGTGTGTCAAGATAGGCCTTGATCATGGAGTTACAGAGGAAACTGTCTTCTCTCTGAGGCCTTTGATCGAACACCTTACGTGCGTGACTAATCCCAACAGCTGACGCGGATACAACCAAGAACTTCGTGAAGATTTGAACGTTGGTATCTACGGCGTGACGGAGCATGAAAGCGTGGATCTGAAGAAGAGATAATCTGCCATGACGGTGGCTTTGTTGGAGAAGATTAAAGCATTTTCTCTCTAGCGGAAGCCATGGAAGCTGTTGAGTTTCTCGCTGGTGAAACTGATGCTTCATCTTCTTTTTATTGTAACTGCGAGCTCACTGCGCTGTAACTCTTCATCCTCTTCCTCATGAGATTTATTGAATAACCGTTTTAAATTCTGTTAAACTTCCCTAACTGTATTAACGAGAATCTTTGTTTTTGACTTGGCGGTTCCGACAAGACAAAGATGCGTGGGACCCGCAGAGATCTAAAATTGGGCCGGTTATGGGCTTCCCGAAATAAAATTGGTCCACTTATGACCCGCGTGTCAAATACACGTTTTTGGTAATTCTTACTTTTGTTTTGCTCATTCCATTTTTGGTTTTTCTACAAATCGGTTTAGTATTACTCTAAATTTAGAGTAAACATTAGAGACTAATATTTTCTCTTAAATATATAAGAAAAATAGTAATTTCTATTTGAAAAGTTAGAAATAGGTTGAAGTGAAATTATATGTAAATACTATTATAGACACATATAGAAATAGGTTGAAATGTTATTAGGGCAAACTGATAGGAAATGAATCATTCAACGCAACAGTTTCGGATGCCTCATGGACCAACTTGGAGTATACGAGAGGAAAGAAAGACAACAACCACATGGCTGCTCGAGACAGGAAAGGGACGCACACCATAAAGACCAAAATAATATATTAAAATGTATGATTTTTTTTTTTTTTTTAACAGCTATGTTTAGAATTGATTCCTTTCAACAGAAAACTTGATTAAAAACATAAAACTAGAATAGATTCCATTAATATATAAATCACTAAACAAAAAAAGTTTCATTAATATAAAAATCAAGAATGCATGTTGTATAACTTTTACTATATTGTAACTAGAAAACAAACCGGCATAAAACTCGGATGCATCAAGCATCCAAAGCATAATGCATAAGTACACTATATATGAAGCTTTCAAATCTAAAAAAAAATAGGAATATTCGGAATCAGAAGATTACAACAAACAAAAAGATAATACAAAAGTTATGTCTTCTTTCAAAAGAAAAACAAAACTGTTTGGTCACTTTCACAAAGTGTTGATGTCTCTACCCAAAACCATGCCCATCAACACTTTAATTTCCTATTGATTGATCAATCAACTGTTATCCATCTTCTTTTACAAGTATCTATATCCTGATTCATGGTAAATTCTTTATAGTTGTTGATATAGTAGCTGTAAACAACACATGAATTAGTGTAACAATGTAAAGATACATTTATGAAAGCATCTAACAAAAGAGAGAAGAAGAATTAGATGCTCATCCCTGTTTTTTTTAGCTTTAGAAAGAAAAAAAGAGAGAACAGTTTCTAAGAATACTAAAAAGTTGACCCTCACGTTGTTAACTTTCCACGGTATAGCTGATGGAGCCTCTTCGAAAAAAGGTGGAAAGAAAAGGGAAATTGCATGTGGCTTTTTGTTCTCTTTCAGCCTTTTTCTTTCTTTTGGTTTGAACAGAAAAGACTCTTTCAGACTACATTATACACCGTTTGTAATTTCGTGTAGTAAACACCATGCCGTTTTAGCCAACGATTAATGAACCTTTAAGATTTCAAACGTTTCCTTCGCTGACTAATAGTCCAACTTTTGTCTTTCCAAATTTGATCCACTATCTACGACACAACGCATCATTTGCGATTAACTAAATCATCAACCGACACACTATTTTAGTTTAAATAACGAACAGAAACTACAATTATCAAACTTTATATGTTAAAAATAATATGAAAATCGAAATAATCTAAAAAGCATAAGAAAAAAATGAATCCTTTTCACAGATAAATATTAAAAAATTTAACACATCAAAGAGACAAAAAAGAGCAAATATGTGAATAGATAGTTTTTTTTTATTGCTAACTAAACAATGATTTATTGGAATAATTTTTTTTACTTTATTTTTATAAAAAAAAATTGAAAAATGATTAAAAGAAATTTTATTGAACGGTAAATATATTTTTATATTTTATAATTAACTAACTATAAACTTAAGTTTAAGTTTTAAAGTTAAAGAGTTAGGTTTCAGATGTGTGGTTTAAAATTAAAAATAATTTTGAATTCAATTTTTTTAGATAAAGCAAACTATTTTAAAATAAAAAATAAGAAATAAAAATAAAATTTTAGAAATAATTATAAAAGAATTTTTTAATTTCAAAAATAAAATTTTAAAAGTTGCGAAAGAATTATTAAAAAGTTTAAATTTGAAAATATATAATTTAAAATTATATAAATAATTATTTATTTATTTATAAAGCATTGAATAACTCTTTAAAAGTGTTTTTGTGGTAAAAAAATTGAAAATAAGTTATTTGAGAGAATGATTAATAATTTGGTGGAAAACAACAAAGTGAGACTTAGTACAGGTTAGTGACAGTCACTGATTCGTTATCAGTACTCAGTGGGGAAAAATAAAATAAAAAAGGAAATTTATATATAAAAAGTTATTTTCTTATCTTTTAAAATTAAAAAAAGTAGACAACAAATAGAGCAAAGGTACAGTCCAAAATCCGATCAAGTGGAAAAGAAACAGCTAACCATACATCGTGACTTCTCTCCCCCAACATTTATTTTCCGTGATTCTCTCTATCCAAAAATGCATAACCATACATCGTGACTTCACGCGCCGCCCCGTTTAAGTAAACTCAGACGACGGCATCATGGGCTGTGCAGCGTCGAAGCTCGATAACGAAGACACCGTTCGCCGCTGCAAAGATCGCCGCCGTCTAATGACGGAATCTGTTCGCGCACGTCACCAACTCGCCGCAGCTCACGCAGATTACTGCAGATCGTTGCGTCTCACTGGATCTGCTCTCTCCTCTTTCGCCGCCGGCGAACCTCTCGCCGTATCGGATCAAACTCCCGCCGTGTTTCTCCACACTCCGAGTGAACACTCGTCCTCTAATTATATACCTCCACGTGTCCCTCCGTCGCCTGCTCCTTCCTCCGTCTACACTCCGCCGCCGCCGGCTCCTCCTTCTCGGTCTCCTTCTGTTGCTAGCTCCAAGCTGCCTCCGATCGTTACGGCTCATTCTAATCGGAGACGGAAACAGCAGCAGCCGAAGCTGCCTCATATACTCTCAAGCCCTTCGTCGAGCGAGAGATCTAATTTCATGCCGAGTTTCTACCCCACGGCTTACCAGAACTCGACTTACTCCGCTACGCCTTCTCAAGCCTCCTCCGTGTGGAACTGGGAGAACTTCTACCCTCCTTCTCCTCCCGATTCCGAGTTCTTTAACCGGAAATCTCAAGAGAGGCAGGATAACCGGTTTATCGATCAAGAGAGGCAACAAAACCGGTTTAGCGATCAAGAGAGGCAGCAAGAAGACTTACATAACCGGTTTAGCGATACCGAAACGGAGAGATCTGAGCATGATTTCTTCAATTCAAGGAAGGAGAAGCAGTTTGATACGGAGACGGAGAGATCGAGCCACTCGAGGAAGCAGAAGAAGCAGTTTGAGAACTTGGATAGTGCGGTTGAGGAGGAAGCAGAGAGAGAGGAAGTGCAGTGTAGCGAATGGGAGGATCACGATCATTACAGCACCACTAGCTCATCGGAAGCCGCCCATGAGGAGGAGCAGGAGGAGGAAGATGATAGAGAGTCAATCTCCGAAGTGGGAACACGTTCTGACTTCGGATCTTCGGTGAAGACTAGTTCGATAAGACGGCAGCACGCACCAATGACGCAGGAGTATAGCAGTGGAGGCGTTGGACAAGAGAAGTACGGGAAAGGAGATGACGCGGAGACGTATTCAGGGAGTTATAGAGGCGGAGGAGATGTCTCTGACATGAAGATGGTGGTGAGACACAGAGATTTGAAGGAGATTGTTGATGCCATCAAGGAGAATTTCGACAAGGCGGCTGAGGCTGGAGAGCAAGTCTCTCAGATGCTTAATATTGGCAAGGCTCAGCTCGATCGCAGTTTCAGCCACTTAAAGAGTGAGCTTCATTCACTTTGAATCAGCCGTTTATATTAAAAAGTCAGTACTTTTAATCATATGTTTTGATTTTGACAGAAACGGTGATTCATTCGAGTAGCGTATTGAGCAACCTGAGCTCAACTTGGACATCTAAGCCGCCATTGGAAGTCAAGTACAGGCTTGACACAACCGCACTTGAACAACCGGGAGGTCCCAAGAGCCTTTGTTCCAGTCTTGACCGTCTCTTGGCATGGGAAAAGAAACTCTATGAGGAAGTCAAGGTCCTCTGGTTTCTATCCAAATCAGTTTATGTCATTTCTTGCAGGTTTATGTTTTTTACTAATTTCTGGAGATACGGATGAACTTGCAGGCTAGAGAAGGGTTTAAGATTGAACACCAAAAGAAGTTGTCAAAACTTCAAAGTCAAGAGTACAAGGGAGATAATGAGACTAAGCTGGACAAGACAAAGGGGTCTATAACTAGGTTGCAGTCTCTTATAATTGTTACTTCCCAGGCCGTCAGCACAACATCTACTGCCATTGTCCGCCTTCGAGATACTGATCTTGTCCCGCAGCTCGTTGAACTCTGTCACGGGTAAGATTTTTTTTTTTTTAATTATTGTGTATCAATGATTATCCGGTATTGAATGCGCTGTTAGTTGCATTGACTTGTCTGTATCGTCATAACTTACTCGTAGACGTACGTATCATCATCGTCGTGTGGAGTCTTGTCAAGTGGGTGAACATTTAATGAAAAAATCTTAGCTGCAAATCTCGTGCCTTTTTGAAGCCATTCTTTAGATTTGTAGATTCCCGGTTATGATTGGCTGCCTGTTAGAGTGGGATAAAGACTACTAATTCATATATTTCATTTTGGGTTCTTATAGCTTATCTTGACAACTAATAAGTAACAGGCTTAGTGTTAAGATCATGCTTATCGTCTAATATCTAGTTCCGTAGAAATGAAAGATCATCTACCTTTTGGTATTCACCTTGTTTTTATGTGAAGAGCCTAAGACTATGCTGTTATAATTGCTTTGGTTCCAGCAGATAGGCAGTTGCTTTGAACATCAGAGTTACACACTAATCTCTGAAATTATGCTTGTGCAGTTTCATGTACATGTGGAAAGCAATGCATCAATTCCACGAGATTCAGAACAACATCGTACAGCAAGTTCAGGGGCTCATTAACAGGTCAGGCAAAGGGGAATCAACATCTGAACTACACCGACAAGCAACACGTGACTTGGAAACAGCCGTGTCTCTATGGCACTCCAGTTTCTGTCGGCTGATTAAATTCCAAAGGGAGTTCATACGTTCGGTTCAAGCCTGGTTCAAGCTAACTCTCATCCCAGTTTGCCACGACGAAAACACCGGTCACAAAGAGCCAGTAGATGCCTACGCGTTTTGCGATGAGTGGAAGCTTACTCTAGACCGAGTCCCGGACACAGTGGCTTCAGAAGCAATCAAGAGCTTCATCAACGTCGTTCACGTGATATCAGCGAAACAATCCGAGGAGCTAAAGATAAAGAAACGAACTGAATCAGCATCAAAGGAGCTTGAGAAGAAAGCTTCATCGCTTAGGAACATCGAAAGGAAATACTACCAGTCATACTCCACGGTCGGGTTTGGTCTCCCGGATTCAGGACCAGACGGCCAAGTGCTAGACGCTCGTGACCCACTCACGGAGAAAAAGTTAGAGCTAGGAGCATGTCAGAGAAGAGTGGAGGAAGAGATGCTGAAACATTCAAAGGCAATAGAAGTGACAAGAGCCATGACTTTGAATAATTTGCAGACGGGTTTGCCAGGTGTGTTCCAAGCTTTAACCAGTTTCTCAGCTCTGTTCACGGAGTCCTTACAAACGGTATGCACTCGCTCATACTCCATCAAATAGCACCACTATATTATTACTATATAGTTTGAAAAAATACAAATACTATATAGTTAAAAGTTTTTGATGAGGTAAAAGGGCTCCAGAGCTAGAAATTTCCTATGGTTATGTCTCTTATTATTTCTGGTGGTTGTTTGGATAATGTTATATTTCTGAAGAGAAAATGTATATATTATGGAGTCTATTTAAAAAAAAAAAAAATCTAGGACTTGGGCTTTTTGATTTCTATGTATGAAATCTGGTTGTTTTTGTTTGTTCATGTAATTCTCAGCTACATGTTCTAAAGAAATTCAAGGACATGAATAAAGAACGTTCGCTTGTTGTTCATTAGTCGTGTGATATACTCCTTGGAGTATATATACTACAATAATCTAGGGTTGGCCTTGAACTGTCTATTTTTTTGTGTGTGCATGAAACTGGTCGGTGTTATAAATGTTATCAAAGTGGGTATGTTTCTTCATCGGATTCCCTGAGAAACAGATACGATCTGACAAAGTGATCATTTCTTCCTTTGTCTAAAGCACATGGTGGTTTCTTCTTCGTAGATTAGGTTAACAAAAACAATTATGGCTCAATTAATGATTTTAAGCAATTTATTTCACATGATATAATATACATTGTGCAGGCAAAGTTCCAAATAAAGTAAACTTTTGGGATTTAAATAACATAAACATACATGGGATGAATGATTCGTTTTAAATCATAATATCTTTTGCTTTTGGGACCAACCAAAACGTGCATGGCAGTGACCTAACGACAAAAGGAGCTTTCCATGTCCTTAATCTCAGATATAAACAAAAAAGGACCTCCTAAGTTACTATGAGAACTAAACCTCCTCCACTCCTGTTCTATTCAAGTCTCTTTAGACGTTGTTACAATATATAGAGGGACATAAGAAGACTAAGATGCTCATTAAGTGACCAAACACAAGCTCTTGGGATGAAAAACAAAGCTTTAGAAAAACTCAAAAGTCTAGAAATTTACCACCAGATTTTGTATCTCCTGCTGATACTGGTGGTGGTTCCATCGTTCTCTTGCTATTACTACAAAACCCAACTGGATCAATTGGTCCACACTTTGGAGGCGGTTCTGTCTCCATTTGTCCCGACACTTCAGGAGGAGTATTACACCCTACCATAGCACCCAAACCCAAGTTAGCCCATGTCCAACTGGAAATGACCCAAGACCACCCATTATAGTTTTTTTTCACAATTAGCTCAAATTAGTTCATAATCAGTTTTTGTAAACTCAATTTACAAACTTATATACTTATAGCAAATAAACATTATAGAAAATCTTTTAATCCAGCAATAAAAATTCAAATATGTTTTTTCAAAAAAAAAAAAAAAAATTCAAATATGAGTCTGAATCGAGAGTTTCAAAAGACTTATTTTGCAAGGTTATAAAACACTTTGATAACTCTCTGTTTCTGTTTATACTGATGATATTTTCATTATTCACTTTGCTCCAGCTTCCAGCTTGTCTACTTGTCTTCAGCCTGCAAGAAGGAAAAAAGAAGATTAAACCTCGTGTTCTTATACCATGCAAAGAGAGAAGATAGCAATGTCGTGATGGAAGAGAGAGACATGAACACATAAGCATTAACATCTCAAGCAAAAGAACTGATATCAATTTTTACATAGCATTATTCTTAACGAATACAAGCTTATTATCTTACAAAAGGCTAAACAACAAAAGGATGTCTCCCAATAGAATTAATCAGATCAAGGCAGCAAGTATAATCGTGTGTTTTAACACTTCTGCAATCTACATGTTACCTATAACTAAGTTCACTGAAACGTTTCAGGGATCTCTATACATTCAAACAAGTGCAAGCAGATGAGAAAACCTGATGTATATAGTGAGTCACTTCCCTAGAGAGAATCAGACAGAAACTACCAAATGACTTACCCAAGAACCTTGATACTGACACAAGCCCAATCAACCAGTCTAGTAGAAACAACAGCATTATCGTTGAAAGAACATAAAGCACAACAGCAGTAAACACATCAAGATTGTGATCAAGTAGTGAGTACAAAATAATACCTCAAGTCAAGTCTCTAGACTCTCCACTCTCTTCTTCTTTCTCCTCCTCTTTATCCGCTTCTTCTTTCTCCTCTTCTTTCTTTTCAACAGACTCATCATCTAACAAAGAAAAAAATCATGAAGATTCTGAAGCAATTTATAATATGAACAAATTATAAGTGATACTAACCAATTTTTGGAAACCCTTTTAACCAGTTTCTTGTACAAACCAAGGCTTGCACATTAGTAGGTAGAAGGCAACTCCTATACTTGTTAAGCACCCTACTACCTATACTGAACGAAGACTCCGAAGCCACTGTTGTTATCGGTATACTCAGAACCTCTTGAGCCATTGTTGCCAACTCTTTGAAACGAGTAGAGTTGTCTCTCCAGTAATGTAGGCGACCATATCAAGCAACGGCTCATCCAAATATAAGTCGAGAGCAGACTTTCCACTGCCAACAGCTTTCTGAGAAAAGTACGTGTAGAATCCCTGAAAAAAAAGGTTAAAAATCACTTATATGATATCATAATTCAGAAATTCATAACACTTATAAAACTTACACCATAACCGGCTGGAACATCTTGTGTTTCTCCTTGTGAAGTTGCAGCACTACTGATCCTCTGGTTTTTCTTGTAAGCTCCAAACAGTTTATATGTCTTTGAACGAACATTAGCCAACCTTCTCTTACAACTAGACGGATCCAAAACTGAGAAACAATATTCTAAGAAGGAAAATTTCAGTCTTGGATCAAACACAGCTGCAATAATTAACTAAATAATTATGTTAGTGTACGTACTAGCTAAAGTGAACTAAACTGCATATACATAACTAAATAATTATGTTAGTGTACGTACTAGAAACATGAAATGATAGACACAAAATCCAGTACTCAAGGTCTTCTTCTATACGACAATCATTTAACCCACAGAGCCACAAAATACAAAACGAGGTTGTCATCATCATACAAAACGAGATTCATCATTGATCACAAAACCCACAACAGAAACGAGATTCATCATATAAACAATGGAAACGATCAAACACTCATCGGTTAATCCTCTTATTACGAAGAAATATGAAACCCAGAAACATGAACACACAAAACCCAGAACGAGTTAAACTCACGGCGTCGAGGTTACAGAATCAGAAGCTAAAACTTGAGAATCGCGAGAAGAAGAGATCGCATAGAGAAAGGGACGAGAAAAACGTTGAATCTGATTTTTCCCTAAACTTAGCAACCCTGATTTTTTATGTATTGGGCTAATCCAATGCCCAATTGGTTTGGACCAAATTGTCCATGGGTAAACTGGGTTTTTAGCCCAACTGGACCATTAAATATTTGGGCTTAACCATAATCCGCCCAAAACAATCTGGACTGGGCCACACCCATGGGCACCCAACCAGTTGACAACCCTACCTACCAATGCCCAGTTCACCTCCTTCAAAAAGAGTGGATGCTGCTTAATCTCCGTTGCTCCTCTTTGTCCCTAACCTTTTCTTTGGACCTTTCACCGGTAAAGCCTGAACCAAGTCCCTACCCGTGTAGCTAGTCGATGGTGACGACTCAGGGAACTTCAACTGTTCTCCAACTACATTGAACAGAGTGGCTCTGTTTCCTGATCCCTAAACGGTGTTTTCCCATATAGAAGCTCATGCACAAAGATACCAAAAGTCCACCAATCCACTGCGCTTCTATGCCCTTCTCCTTTGATAATCTCTGGAGTTAAGTACTCGTGACAAAGGACATGGACCTTGTGTTAGGTTCAGCTACTAGCTCAGGGAGAGAACCTGAGTGTGATCTCAAGGTATCAGTCTGCGATTTACGTGTCTTGTTCCTTTTGTTCTTGTTTTGGAAGATGCCACGCGGTAAGAAGCATGAGGGTTGGATGATGCAACCTTGTTTAGATGGATCAGAGTCTAATGTTTTCATCAGTGTCGGAGAAACCGCACATCTCAGGGAGAGATCAAAGTCAGAAAGCATTATGTGACCATCGTCTCGAACCAGAACATTCTCAGGTTTCAAGTCTCTGTAAACACCACCGAGCATATGGAGATACTCCAGCGCTAGCAACACCTCTGCAGCTTAGAATCTTCCAAAGAAACATACAAGAAAGTGAGATCAAAGTGAGAAATGACAAGGAGCGAACACAGACCACTCCGGTTATTACCAACCCCAAATGAATGAGGTGGATAGAAGCTCGAACCAAAAGTTTTTATATATCATATTTGAATATATATATATATATATATATATATATATATATATATATTATTAAGAAAAATTCCCTTAGATAGCCACTTTTAGTTTGTTTGTCACAAAAATAGTTTTTAAGGAAAAAAATGACCAAAATATTTTTTTTAGAAACTAAAAAATTCATTTTTATGCATTTAAACCTCTAGGGTTAACTAATTTGGACTTTAGGGTTTAGAGTTAAGGGGTGGGTTTGGGGTTAGGGTTTCAAATTTCAAAAAAAAAAAAATCAAAATTTCAAAAAAAAGAAGTCTATTTTGGTCATTTTATTTTTTGAGGGCTATTTTTGTGACAAAAACTTAAAAAGGGCTATTTAAGAGAATTGCCCTATTATTAATATATTAAACAATTTATTAATACAATTTTAATCATATAAATGAGGGTGCATATTGAACTAAAAATTAATTACTGTGATGAGTGGACTTGGAGAGTTGCAGGCTTTCAGCAAAAAAAAAAAATCATTGTAGTGCTTTGCAATAGTTTGCATGAGATAAAATGTAAATCTATCATATTTCAATAACTTTTATTCATATATTTGAGAGTACATAATTTTATATTGAATTAAAGATTAATTAGTGCTTAAGAGGAGTTGACACATGACGACTTGGAGGTTTTGTCTTGCAGCAACAAGAATGATAACCTGTAGATTCACGTAGTAAACAAACTGCTCCCATTGTATATGCCTTTGATTTACAAAGGGCCTCACATGGGCCTTGTTCTTCACATGTTTGCATGCCTGTTTAGCTCATAGAAATTAGTGATATTTTCGATTAAAAAACCAATCTTTGCAATAACATAAAAATGTAAATGCAAATGCAGACAAAACATATTGCGTCCGCTGATTCGAATTAAAATGATATTTTTGACTTTTAAGATATTTTTTTTTGTCAAAGAGTTTAAAATATAATACCTGAAACCATAGAGATAATGGTGAAAGTAAATAGAACCATCAACAAAGGTAGAAAAAGAGATGCAAATTTCCTGGTTGCCATTAGTTATGTATTTATAGGTTGCACCAACTCTTCGTCTGGATATTTTCTTGCTAAGAAAACAAAACGTACAGAAAAGTAAAATATTTAATTTCGACATTAGAATAAATACTAGTGTAATAGGAATAGCTGTATAAGAATTTATTTTTTTCTGTATAAGAATTTATAACATAGAAAGATTAGTATTTTAATAGTATAAATATTTCAGAAATGCTTACGATGAGTATGAACTATAAAATTTCTTCTTCTTTTTTGCTGCTTATTATGAACTGATTTAATGGTCATGTAAGTGCCATATATATATAAAGTGTAATAATGATTGATCAATTTTTTTATATTTATATACTACAAAATAATGAATAGAAAACAATTTATAGAAATCAATATAATGATTTCATATTCATATAAAAATATAGGCATATATATAGTAGTTATTAATCTCTTATAATGTATATATATGTTTTATAATAATTAGGTTTTGAAGATTGAACGAATTATATTGAACGGAACATGTGGGAACTTTGATTAAAACTATTTTGCATTTAAATCAAATAATATAGTGAATAAAGGACTGTTATGATTGAAATAATTATAAAATGAATTTTTTGGTTCATTGATTGTATAGTTTGTATTACTATTTAGAGAGAGACATAAATATTTGGCAAAAAATATGTAAAAAATTAGGAAAACATTAGCAAAAATCAATGAACCAAAAATCCATTTATAATTTTTTCAATCATAACATTACAACATTTGTTATTACTAAATGTTCATCAGTTATTTTTACATCAAATTTATGGAAATTTTACGATTTTCTATACATTATATATTTTTAATATAATATTTATATATGTGAATTCGCGGGTAACCACATAGTTAGTATGAGAAAAGAACTCACTATATAATACCACAAGTCTATGATAACTATAATCTTTTACTGACAGTATTGTTCCACGGCTTTTATCTCCCTCCACAGATAACCCTTACCTTGTGCTCCATCTCGGTGAAAAACTCGTAAAGGTTGTTCATTTTATTTTGCTGAATAACTTTATATCTTGTTGTTCCTTTTTTAGTGGCTTATGGAAAGAATGGTTTATGAGGTGTTTTGAGGCTTAGTGTGTTAGTTAAGGTGCTATGCATAGTTTTCTAAAACTCGTCTAAGCTGCATATATAATCATGCCATTTTTTTTGTTATGAATCAGATGGATTGATTATCTTAGCCTCTCAAAAGTAACCTTTGATTGTCATTTTTAAAAAAAATCTTGTTAACCCGGCAACTTGTTGTCTAATTAAAGCAGAAAGAACTTCTTATGACATGCCATGCATAGTCTTTGTAGCTATCTCTTCTAATCCTCAAGTCCCACAGGCCACAACTTTACAAAAATGAAATTAAGAGATCATTCTTGTATTCATCACATTTGTTATTAATATTTAATTCAATTCAATGATACTATTTAATAAAGTTATACTCAAAAATAAATTTTCCTCTGTTTCCCTAAAGTTTTTTTTCCCAATAGAAATATTTCCATTGTAAGTATTTCTTCACTTTAGTTTCATATATAATTCCCAACAAGAGGAACACTGCTGGAATGTATTTGGTTCAAAACATTTGTTATTTATATGGTTCAAAACATGTTTACCACAACCTATGATTTCTTGTTCCACACGAAAATTCTTGATTATAAGTCTATGTCCTATCGAGATATCTTAAAGGTTTTTAGTGTTTCAATCTTTTTTCCCCCTTTGTCTGCTAGGTTTGAGAAATTCGGAGATCGAGAAATTAAAACTAGAGAACATATGAGAAGTGAGTTGGAAATGCAAGAGATGGATTAGACGGCTTTTTTGAAGCCTTCAGAAGAGATGCAAAGAAGCTGGCTATTGCACTCTACTAACCTCAAGAAGAAGACAAAAGTAAGGAAAAAAACTTGTGTCTGGACTCTTGCCTTAATAGTCGGCGTACTAGTGGTTATTGTGTTGTTCTCAATGATGACGATCAGAGCTCTCATGCATAGCCACCGCTACCAACAACAACCGCCGGAAACCTACATCATTGCGCTTCACACTGGACTCAGGTTTTTTAACAGCCAGCGTTGTGAGAAAAAACACTATAGTTTATTATTAGTCTCTCATACTATAATCTAAGTTGCTCTGCGTTGCTTTGTTGTTGTTGCAGCTGGGAACTTGCCCAATGAAAACAATGTTACGTGGAGAGGGGATTCTTGTATCGAAGATGGGAAATTACCAGCTAACACCTACACACATTTGTCTAGTGGTTATTACGATGGTGGTGATGCTATCAAATCAAACTTCAAGATGTCTTTTGCAATGACCTAAAGTCATAGTTTTACCAGCTTTCAGCCAAGACCAGCACTGAAGATCTTCTTAATTAACTTTGTTTTTTTTTCGACCTGATGTTTACTCTTTATGGATATCAACTGTTAGTTGCTGTTGACCCGGTTGAGACTGTTTTTGAGCCCTGGATACCCATTTGAAGAAGTTTTGAGAAAGTTTCATAATCAAATCAGCATTGTTGTGTGCTCTTATTTGCCTTCTTTCAACACATTTAAAAGAACCAAAGGTAAATAGTTGTATGCTGTTTTGCCTTTACATTCTATATTTCTCTCAAAAGTATGTATAACTTTTCTTTGATATCATATCAGGAGGTTTGATCCAGGTAAACCATGGAGATCCACAGCCTCTCCAATATGCTGCAAATGCGGCTTTCCTAGCGGCTTTATACACTGACTATCTAGATCCTTCTGATACTTCTGGATGGTCATGTGGGCCTAATTTCCACTTTACTTATGTACTACGCGACTTCTCAAGATCACAAGTACGCATCCCTTCAACATACAAAACTGAGCAAAAACATAGCAAAAACAAAGTTAGTGATCTTTATATGAACCAAGTCTCTTTTTTGTTTTGTTTTGTTTCATGCAAATTGATCACATACTCGGTAAAAACCCACAAAACATGAGCTATGTCGTGTGATTTGGGGAGCTGTACCCAAAACAAGTACACCACAGAGAAGCTTCAATTCCAAAGAACTAGAAAGAAAGTTGCAAAGGAGGATGGAAATGGAGAGAAAGCTCAAAGGAAAACCCAAATGTGATTCAAGGAGCAATGGTCGCTGGACCGGACGAACATTATGGGTTTCATGATGTTCGTACGAACCCCAACTATATAGAGCCGACACTAACAGGCAATGCAGGTCTCGTGGCCGCTCTAGTAGCCTTATCAAGAGAGAAAAACATGTTTGGCAAGAACGGTATATTTTCTGCGATACCTCCCTTGTTCCCGGATGCACCTCCACCACNCTCTCTCTCTCTCTCTCTCTCTCTCTCTCTCTCTCTCTCTCTCTCTCTCTCTCTCTCTCTCTCTCTCTCTCTCTCTCTCTCTTTTAATTTATCCTCTCTTTAAATCTATGTATGTATTATCAAATTCAGAAAGCATTATGTGACCATCATCTCCAACCAAAATATTCTCAGGTTTCAAGTCTTTGTAAACAACACCGAGCATATGGAGATACTCCATAGCTAGCAACACCTCTGCAGCGTAGAATTTGTCAACAATACAATAAAATGAAACATGAGATTACAGTGAATGAAATTTAGCTTTGAGAACTTTGAAAACATAACGAGCAGCATAGTCTGAGAAGTGTTTCCGGGGCTGGCGTTCTCTTAAAATGTGCAGATCACCTCCAGGACAGTACTCCATGACCAAACACGAGAACCTGTCTGTCTCAAAATGAGTGTACAATGTCGGAAGAAACGGATGATCCACCAGCTGTAAAATCTCCCTCTCGGTCTGAGCTCGATTCAACTTCTTCATGTCCTCAAGAGAAGCTTTATCCATCACTTTCACAGCAAAATGACACCGAGTTCCGCTTAACTCAGCTAGATAGACACTCCCCATATCACCACAACATAACCGTTTCAACAACTTGAAGTGGCTCATCCCTAACATCCCATCTCTAGTCTTGATAGCCATAATAGCATTCCACCATGGATCCTCTTGGCGCTTTCAAACGAATCCAACACCTCCATACTGATACTCCTGTCACAGTAGTTCTTGTCCATACAAACACAACATCACTCCTCTGCGTAGAAGAGTTATTAGCAATACTCATAGCTCTGGCAAAATTCATACTTTCGGTGCTACTACTATCGATACAATCAAATAGAAAGCCCTGAAGGCACCGTATTCTAGGAGCCCAAACTAACTAGCTAATTCAGAATTTCTAGATGTACTAAATACGATCAACCAACAGTTATCGAATTTGAACGCCAATTACTCGACTAATAGGAGAGGAACGCCTCACATTGGTGCTGGAAGGTAGAGAAACATCCCAAACACATTCCTTGTATGTGTTATGTGATGCACGTGTCATAGAGAATGGAAACATCATTGTGGTAGGTTCCTCGAGATCTTCGAGAAATGATCCTCTAGATTTTTTGTGCGGGCTCTTTCTAGCTGTAGCTGCGACTAACGGTCACACGGAGACAATTTTAATTTTTCCTTTTTCCATAACCAAAACAAATGACAGTAAAAGTGGCACCACACTGTAGCTCCAGTCATATAGTGGACATGTGTTCCTTCTTCAACCTACAATTTGGTTTTAGACGTTTCTTTTGTTATGGTTTGATCAAAGTGTTTTTCTTTTTCTTTGTGATAGATTCCCAACTTTTTCTGGGTTAAAACCAGGTTAAAACCAAAATCTAGAACATGATCTATGAGTTGGGCCGATCATAAGCCCAATTTTGTGTCATGGTGGACCGTAGAGTAATGGGCACGGACATCTATCATAACGGGATATGAAGTTGGGACTTAACTATGTGAAGTTTTTTTTCTTTTCATATGCTTACATAGACTAAGAAGCAATTAGTGTACTGTATACACATATGGTAGTCCAAAATTGATTATGAACAGTGGATTTGCCTCGACTAAAACCAAGTCAGTCAACTAAACTTTTCTTTTCATTCTTGTCTTTTTTCTTATTTGCTCTTTTCTTTCGTCTCATTCACTGATGTGCATACCTCAACAAATATTCTGTGAATCTGTCATGGAAACTATTTGGAAAAGAATACGTTTCTAAAGTGATTATTTGCTAGCTTCACAAAAAGTAATTCTGATAATTCTATTGAAAATTACTTTGGATTCACCAGACCATAATTTTATAAAAAGAAACTGAGTTACATCATGACAGCAAAAAAATATTTTTATTTATGTATATAGCTAGGATATCTTTTGTTAATTTTGTGGTTTCTCCTTTCCTTTTAAAATTGAAGCTAATGCATGAGATGATAATATTAATAACCATCAAATCCAAACATTACACGCTATGGACCTCCTCTAGAAGCTCCCTCTTTAACTCAACAACTATTTTTTCATCTTTATAATTAGCCTCCCCTTTTTGAACACTATAATGAATCTCCTAAGTTATGTTTTTCTTTTCTCAGTCTCCTAATTAACATTTGTTTTTTCTTGGTCAGAGAATTGATAGGGAATACATAGTGATTTCACTATTTTGCGTCTTGTTTATCGTTGACCATTTCGCTTTTATGAGTTACTTTCAGTTTGTTTTGGTTTCGTATGTTTTCATCTTTTCAGAAAGGAAAAAAAATCGAATATTGTAAAGATTTGTTTCACCTAACACCACACCCATCTTTGATCACTGACAAATATATTAAAATAGCATTGGAGAGTGTTAGGCATCTTCCCCCTGTTAACAAATTCCCATTTGTTTTAATTTCTAGAAGAGTTAGGATGTCATTTCGAATATTTGTTCATCTTTTCTTCTGTATAACTTCTGACCCAATCGGACCCAGAAACTTAACACAAAAGAATCTGAGACAATGGCTTCAAACAAAGCTATGCAATAATGAGACAGTACACAAAGGCTTTCATATCTTTTATATGATTCAACGAATAAAATTTTAGGAGTTGCATTGATAGTCTTTGTTCAACGTAGAAGACCCTGTAAAAAAAGTCTTTGTTTAACGTACAAACTCCACTCACACAAACAAAACCCCACCAAACATAAGTAGTAGAAGATATACCATTGGCAATTGGCAACTAGCAACTAGACCAATAAGTATATAGACTAAAGAGAATTCCATATGAATTCATACACTTTAAAATAGTTTGTATAAAAAATAGACAAGAACTTATTGTGATAAAATTAGAAAGTTTCTTTAGGAATTTTTCCAGAGAAAGTATAGCTTAAACTTCATATATCCTGTTTTTAACGCATTATATTTTCTCGTAAACTGACATTTGCTTAAGTTTTAAGGAAAATCATGGCATCTGCAGATTTATAACATGTTAACTAACTAAGAAATTCAATAGTTTTATTTTGTCAACTAATAAATACAATATTTATGTGATAAACATTAGTATTTGCGTTTTTCATAGAAGCATATTAACAAACCCATGTTCTCAACACACTTTTAGGTAGAAAACATAAGAAACCAAATAGGAAGAAGGCACTCGTTAGGTTGATGTGTACATATAATTTACATCAAAGAAAGCCACTGAAAGTTTCGATTAATTATCCATTCCTTTTATCTTTTAGTATAGAATATATAAGAACAAATAGTTGGTAGACATCAAGACAATGCCTTACCAAACAAAGAAATGAATAGAAATAATATGGAAATGAAAAAGAGAGGATGAAGTTGTTGAATGATTTGGCGAGGGCGGCGACTTTTCATAAAGTTCCATTTACTCAATTCCCATAGTCCTCACATATCTCTTTGTTATATAATAGCCACCATAACCAATTCTTCTCATCACAATCTTTTCAATTATATCTCTTTTCTAAACAAATATGGCAATGAATGGTTTCTCAAAGATGGCTGCAACAGCTCTTCTCCTAGTCCTGGCCATTGTCCCAGCCGCACTCGCTGTCACTTACACGGTGGGAGACGCTGCTCAGTGGAATAGTGGTGTGGACTACACAGCTTGGGTCAAAGGAAAGACTTTCAGAGTTGGTGACACTCTAGGTACGTTATTATTCAGTCCTGTTGAAATTTATATTTAGGCTCAAACTCAAAAGTTTTGTAACTATAAGTATTAGTGTTCTAAAAACCGGCTTAGGAGGTGCCTAGGCACTCGCCTAGTCGACAAATCGGGTATGAACGAAATGATTTTTTCAATCCGATTTTTTAAAAATATCAGTTTAGACATTCAAAAAATCGATCTAGTCCCCCGTCTAAACAGTAATCCTCTATCAGACGTCTACTATCGCCTAGCGATTTTTAGAACATTGATAAGTATTAAGTTCTAGTTAAAAAAGTCATGATCCTTAGTTACAATCTTTTGCCAATACGTTGGTTCCAGCTTACACTCCCAAATAGATATAACTTCTTACGCAAGGAAGCCATCTACTTAGGTTCTTCTTTTTTTTTATGTTCCTTAATGTTTTACTTGGACGTTGGTTTTAAAAACAGAGTTCAAGTATGGCCCTTCACACTCAGTGAACGAAGTAAACAAAGCCGGTTACGATAGCTGTGGAGGCACACCGATCGATACTCATTCTGGTGGAGACACAACGATTGATCTCGAAAAAGTAGGAACAGAGTACTTCATCTGCCCTACACCTGGTCATTGTGCAGGTGGCATGAAGCTTGCAGTTACGGTCGTAGCCGCCTCTTCCGGAACTCCAGCCTCCCCCACGCCGCCGTCGACTACAACTCCCGGAACTCCTTCAACACCGGGATCACCGCCGGCTGCCGGAACTCCAGGTACACCGGCTTCAGGGTCAACTTCTCCTCCTCCACCGAAGGCAAGTGGTGCATCTAAGGGAGTGATGAGTTACGTTTTGGTCGGAGTCTCGATGGTGTTGGGTTATGGTTTGTGGATGTAAATGGTTTAGAGAGGCCAGGGTGGAGTCAGTGCTTTGCTTTTGATCTGTACTTTGTTTTGGTTGTGTAAGAGAATTTGAGTGTGTTCTGTTTGCCACGCCATCATCTCTTATAATTATTAGGGTTTTCTTATTTGGTATTATGATCAGTTTGTCATTATCACATTCACTTCTTTTTTATTGTTGTAATAAATTTATTATTAATTTCCTTTTTCCTGCGTGTAGAACCGTTTCATCATTCGTTATCATATGTCATCTCCATATATATCATCAACTTATAGGTTTTGGACTCATATAGACAGCTCTTCTCCACCATCCCCCTCCTGTTAAGTTAATTATAGTTTTATAAATGTTACGTTTGTCAATATGAAACGCGTACGTAATAGTTGAATCAACAACTATGACTAACTATTAATTCCTAAAAGAAATGATTGTTAGCAATGTTTACTCGAGTGGTGGTTGTTAATGACTTAATGGTATAGATATATATATAAGAGATATCACATTAAGCAATGCAACTTGCGCGTAGTTAGTATTCGATTAGCTTTTTTTTTATAAAGGGTTTTCAAATTAAAATACAAAGAAAGGTAATATATCTACTTTAAGATCACATATTTTGAGAAAGTTGTTAAAGTAACACACGAAGCCGATTCAGGGTCAACCAGACTGCCATCAAGTGATGCATCTAGAGGGACTAATGAGCTATTTGGTGATCGGGATCTTGCTGGTGTTGGTTTGCTGTTCATGGTTGGCTCTGAAATTTTGGAGAGCTAAAAACAATTTGGTATTAAAAAGAATTAACAAGTTTTTAATCATCTATGTAAGATTTGGAGAGTCAAGACTGATGTTTCACTTAATTTATTACGTCCAGAACCGACTATGATTAATTTAGCATTTACCATTCATTTATGCAAATGGAACCATCATCATGATTAATAAGACCATCTGTTAATTTGTATAATATATATAATAACTATTAGTTTGCCTTTTCTTCCGATTATGAATGCATCGTATGTTATCTCTAACGGAGGAGACTGCTTTTGGATTTGGAGATAAAACAAATGTTTTTATTACCACCCACACTGACAACATCACCCAATCGCCTTCCATCAATTAACACACAGTTACTAAAAACCCTCAACGTTGTTAGAAAACAAACCCCATTCTTTTCAACCACAACAAATTTGAGATTCATCCCAACCTCCACTCCACACACTATTGAGAGAGAAGAGCGTAGGAGGGCAAGTCTTCAAGATGCGCTATATCTTCCACCATCAGCTCTCTCTCCAGCTGTCTCCTTGTTGATTTCATCACCGTCTGTGTNTATATATATATATATATATATATATATATATATATATATATATATATATATATATATATATATATACTATCACCACCACCAAAGAACACTATCTATCTCTGTTGCAAACACAATGTATGGATATGTTTTAGACAAGTACTTACGTTGAATTCCATGTATGAGGCACGCATTGAAAGCCACTGCTGATCCATTAGCTTGAATGCAATGCAATAAAGAATGTCAAAGGCTGATTCGTTCTCTGCTTACACTCACACACACTTATCTTAATCAGTGTCAAAATTCAATCAAAGCATCTCCGTTTGCAGTTTCAGTGAATCGCTTTGGGGAAAAGCAAACAGCACTATTGAGTCAGCATTGTGTGAGAGAGCTTACCAGAAAGGAACTTCAGAAAAGTTGCCCCAACAATTGTTCGAGGTTTTACTGTGAAAGTTTCAAAGACAATATTGTTAAGTAAACCCTTGATTTATCTCAATACGGTACTCATGCAAAATAGTGTATGTTACAGCCACGGTGCGTAAGTAGATTCTTGTGGCCATATACCTGCTTCAAGGTCAAGCATCTGAATGAGCATGAATGTTATATTGATACCAGCAACAGCAAAAGGATATTCCCATACGGACCTTTCCCCAACCTGCTTCCTCAAAAGGTCCTGGAAGGATTTCTGCAGCATTTGGACATGCGGCGTTACAAAACGAGGTGAGGAAACTGTGAAACAAGCTCATTACATGGAGCCAGTAAATATTATATTTGATGGCACATGAAACATATAACTAATACTGTGCATGGAAAGTGAAAACTATTAAAGAAAACAAATTCGTTCTTCTCTGAAACGTCTCAAAGGTAGAATGTGGGTATGTATACCTGAAAGTTTCTAGCGAAGTACAGCAAGTTTTCAAGAGAAATGAAACCACCACCCCTGAAAGATGCTGCACCGTAAGTCAAAGAGGATGGAAGCAACTAATATAAATATCAATAGAAAATGGCGAGGAAAGTCAGCGTTGTACCTAAAATCTGTTGACGGATCTTTGCCCTGCCAACCCATCTCTTTCCACTGCTCAGATATCAACCCATGAAGCTCTTCTTCAGGAAAGGCAAGTTTCCACAGATTCCTCAGAGCTTCCTAAAAGCAAAAAAACAAAGTAATTATAAAAGCTGTTACATCTGGACTTATGATGCAAGCATGCAATAGGAAGCCAAGTGATGGAAAACTGCAGTATTCTACCATCTCTAATTGATGGCTCAAGACCACTATATTTATATGATAAATCTTGCTTAATAGCTTAAAAACCCTCACGTAAAGTGTACCTGATGCAGAGGTATTGTGCTGTCATAAGCTACATCAATACGGTTCTGCAAACTCTGCAAGCATTCCTCCTGCAAGTTCTAACAAGAAGTTATTAGGATACACTTACAAGTATCCGCTAATATGCGGAGGACAAACACGTTAATTCAAAGTAATGAAGAAGAAAAACCCTAAGAAGAGTGGAGAAATGAGTAACCTGAGCAGGTGTTAGATCAAAGGTAGAATGTGCGTCACTATCTCTTCGCTGAGCACAAACACAGGAAAGACCCCGCCCTAACCAAGCTGCTGATCCAGGCACACCCTCAGCTATTAACAAAACACAATGTTTTTTGGATCTTCAGTGTTTACTAGCTGAGATACTGAGTCTGCAAACTTCTTTTAGCTGTTTCTCACAGATTTTAAGTGATAGCACGCTACTCTATATCTCTTAACACCATCCTCCTTCACAATAAACTCGAAATCCTAATCTCTATAAGTGCAGTAGACGAAAGATAAAGCATCTAAATATTCTCATCTATAGCAAATAATCCAGAAACCAAGGAAAAGCGTACAGAAAAGGCATTGCAAACAGAGAGTCAGTGAAGAGAGATAAGCTTGGGAGAGTGAGAAGATGAAAGTTACGAGATGAGGAATTGTAAACGCTTCCACGTTCGAGTCCCTGAGAAATCCTCCTGACAGCTACGAACGATCCTTCTCTGTCATCCATCTCTCAAACGCTCGCTCCTTCCGATTTACCTCACAATCTCCATCATCCTGTTCTCTGTTTGGATCAAAATTGAAATCGGAACATGATCAAACATACATACGAAATGCGAATCACAGAGACGTCAAACGAGTAGAAAGAAGAGTTCAATCACCGTCGAGGAGGAGAATTCAAATAATCGAATCAAATGACCTCGAAACTGATTCTAGAATCCTTTAAGAGAGGCAGAGTCTTACGCACAACGACGGAGCAAGAAAACAACTAATGGTTTCAAGATCTACTGAGTGACGCCGGCGATTGAGAGATGATCGGACGGCGTAATCAAGCAAGCGGAAGAAAGCAAATGTATTCCGAATAATTTTTTGGCGTTTCTTTCTAATTAAAAAAAAAAAGAACTTAGATATTTATAGTTACGTCATTGTAAGCGACGGGCTGGGATGGGCCGGGCCGATGGAGAACAGGTGGCAATTAGGTTGGTGGACCCAGCGCGTGTACTCCAGTCTCCATCAGCTTCATCAGTCTTGTCACAACAAGTCATACCGAATTAAAAAAAAAAAAGCGGCTCGTGGGAGTTAGGTCTTGCGCCATTTTGTTTAATAAATTTTTAAACCCTGATTAAATGTCCACTTGATAACCAAAAAAACTTAATTAATCATATAGGAGTATTAATTATGAAAATATTGTGAAATATAAATTACTAAATATTTATACGTAAATTTAAGTTAATAATTTTTTTAAAAAAAATATATAAATCTAAAATCTAATCTTAAAGATACATACACATTTCCGAACAAATCACAAACATTGTCTAATATATATTCTTTTAAATTGTTTAATTATATTAAATTTTAATTTATATATTTCATATTAAATTTTATATTGATGATTTATAATAAATTTTATAAAACATATTTTATACATTTTTAAAATAAAATTATTATATCAAATTACATCGTATATTTCGTAAACTTCTTAAGTGTGTAGATTTTTTTGTTAAATATCCTTACAAAAGATAGAATCGTAAAATATAAAATATATTATCTTTGCATTTGATTAAATATAAAATATATTTTTATATTTCAAATCAATTTTTAAATTATTTGGAAAATTCTCAGCTATTATTCCATCATAGAAGATGAAATGTGATTGCAAACAAGTTGATACAAATATATTTTCTATCAGATTTTGTGTGTGTGGTCAACTTGAATAATACGTTGTTATTGTTTTAACAAATTTTAAACTGTAAATGTAATTTAATTTTACTTTACCTTCTGAGGATGACTGAATACTTTTAGAACCTGTATTTTCATTATTGAAAATCAAAATAAGGAAATGCCATCACGGCGACAGTTGCAAGAGGCATGCATGGGCCTTATGTTTTGATTGGTGAAGTTTAACTAAAGCCGACCTTTGTGTAATTACTCTGTTTGTTTTTTGGGTCCACGAGATCTACAAAATCAATCATGAACATGTGACATGTCTACAACTACAAGGAGATCTTTAAAATTTAAATGAACTTCTAGTTCTAGAAAATGTTATACTCAGAGAGAAAAAAAAACAAATCAGAAGTTAGTTGATATTGAGTTCTATATATTTCTATAGCTTTGTGGTACATTCTTTTCTCTATCCAATTCAATAAAAATTCAATTTGTTATCAAATCATGTGGGAATTTCAGTTAACAAATGTTATCTGAAGTTCTTCTAGTTGGGTTAAAAATGTTCATGATCCCAAAAAATATATAAGTATTTCTACAAACAAAAGCAAAATCATATCCTTTCATGCTTTTGAAAAGGAGCAAGAATATAAATAATTTCAACCCCTTTACTTGAACTCAAAGTAATAGCTGCAAGCTTTTCTATGTACGGGTATTATCAAGTTTATATTATCAAGTCTATTTGCATATTCTATCAAAATCTCATGAAAATATTCGAATATATATTGGTAATCAAATAGTTCACATGTTATCTAGTCATCCATATGTCATATGAAACTAATTTCAGACCTAGAAGTGGAAATTAAAGACAAAATATAGTGATAGAACATTTGACACACAAAACTAATAAGCTATGTTAACATGTATATATGTATCTTCTTCTGATTCTGAAAGCTGGTTTACCTTAAGATTTGGTCAAACCTCTTACTTAGTTCATGGCCCCCATGTATGTTTCATCCGCTGTCAAATTTGTCAATCAAGATCTTGTATATGTTTAATGTTTTTAGTTTTATGACTCCACTTTTGTTTTACGCAAGAGAAAAAAAAAGAAAACCTACTTTCCAATGACCTATTGTTTGGTTTTCAATGTCTTGATCTCATCCATTATGCACCTTTAGTCTTTGATTTTCACAACCATTATGCACATACATGAATTAGTCTTAATACTCGTAAAAGGTATCGACGTCGTTTAAAATGGATATTGAAAAAAGTCATTATTAGACTTTTTGAGCTATAAAAATATAGAAAGAAACCTTACTTTTTCTCAAATAAAAAAGAAGAAAGAAACCCTACTTTCTCCTCGTGGTCGATTAACTTTGTTGGCGTAAAGGAGAGACGTCGATTACTAGTAACCTTTCTAGCCAATCCACTTGAGTTCCAGCAAAAGAAAAAGAGTGAGTGATTGTGGTCGAGTGGTAAGGAAGTGTGACTGAAATGGTAACACGTTTTAATTTTGATTCATCTGCTACGTAAAACTAAATCATAATTATTTATGGTCATTTTATAAAAGAGTCTATCCGTGAACTACACAATTTTTTTAGAAATTAGTTTGGGTACCAAGTTAATTTAAAAAAATGGTATTTATATGTATCAATTGTCATCTCCCTAAGATCATACTTGGGCCTAGTTTGGGCTGAGATGTTGAATTTTATGGGTTTACACTTGTAGTACATAGCCCACTAAATTATCATTTCCTCTAAAACACACAATTTGGACTAATTTGGGCTGAGAGCTTAAATATTACGGGCCTAAACTTGTAACAAATGCCAATTTAACTATCATCTCCCTATAGAATCATACTTTGAGATAACCAATGCTAAGTTCTCTCATCCTTTGTCATATGATTCTCTCGAAGAAGATGCAAACGCCATCTCTCCATCTCTGGAAAAGCTCCAATTTTTCTCCACTTCCATCTCAAAATAACAATCTATGCGTTTGGCTTCACAATGATATTTTACTCCCTTCAGTCTGTAATCACCATTAGAACTCACAGGATCATGGAAAATATTTGAAGTAAGTGCAACTCCAATCTATGAAGAAGAATGATAAGAAATGGAACTGTCAGGTCAAAGCAGTGTGAAGCCACTCTATTTGTGTACCTATGCACAGAAGCTTTAAAGAGAAGGAACTTACCTGAAAGTTGGGTTTTGTTTGGAGATCAAGAGATGATAGATATGCATGCTGTGTCTGTGATGTGGCGCCAAGGTGGTGTGTGACAGATTACGTGGATATCAAGAAAGATGGAGTCTTGTGCGTTGGAATTGGATGGTAATCTGATGAAGGATTCAATCTTGTGATGGAGAGAGATTATGGTTTAGATGGGAATCTTAAAGAAAGTTAGATCCAAATCTGAAGTGAAGAAACGATGGACTGAATAACCTAAGTAAAACTCTGTGTTTCTGTCTTTCCTCTGTTTCATATTGATGTTTAATCTTTTAGTACATGTAAGTTCCAGAACAGTAGCTGTTGTTTGGTAAAAGCTATTATAAAATGTTTTTCTTTTGATCTATGTGGCATCATCATACACTTTCATACATTTAGGATATTGCTTGATAGCGTAACTGGGCTTGTAGTTTAAGTGGGTTTAGATTTTATTAAGCCTATTGGGTCATATTTTGGACCAATTCAGAAACGAAAATCTTGGTTTGGACTTTTTTTTTCTCTTCTTTTGTCGTGTATCGTGTGATGTTCACATATTATATCCTACTATTTGAAGAATTAGAGCATCTACAGTGATGTACTCTCATTGTGAATTTCTTAGCAACAGTAATTTTTCTTTTTTTTAGTTTTTTCTAAAAAAAAAAAAAAATTAAAAACGGAATCAATCATGGGTCGCCACGTGTCGTAGGACCCGTAAATAGTGTAAGGATTGAGTCCTTAACTAAAAGTTTTAAGAATCTAATCCTTAATAAAAAGTGAGTCCCACCAAATATATTAATATTTGCTCAAAGGACCTCCATTGGAGGTGGTGTTATAAGGTTATCCACTGTTGTATCCACAGTACGAGGAATGATCAAAACTGTTTGGAGCCCCCACACTGACTTCTAATCCCTTGATCAAATCCCCTAATCAATCAAAAAAATCTTATTCTATCTTTCACCGCTAGAGATTAATGTGATGAGTATCTATAAGAGTGGTAATGAAAGGTTACTTTTGTGTGTTTTTCGATAATATGTCTTTTGAACTTATTAAGAGATCGAGAGACAGAAGATCGACCATCTAAAAAAGATCGAAAATTATAAAAGGATTTTAAATAATCAAAAAAAAAATATCTGAGACTGTGAAACATATTTCTCTAATAAGAATATGTTTAAGAAATTAGATTTATTCATTCACTAGATGCATATTGTATTTTTATGAAAGTCTAATACTCCCACATTGCACACATAATAAAAAATTTGATTTTTCTTTACAAAATTAATAAAAAAATAATTTAAAATAAATTTTATTTAATTATAAACAAAAATAATAAAATCACAATTGGTTACACATTTTTGATAAAACTAAAATTACTTATTTTTGATTAACTAGTTAAAATTAATGTAATCTAGATATTTTAAAACATCATCTATTATAAAACAACAAAAATCACTTAAAACATCATCTATGTTGAAATTGAGGAATTATAATTTCTCGTAAACACTTTTTGTATCTTTTATTCTAATCAGTTTATCAGCAAAAAATTTAAGACATATGGGAATAATATATACTCCCTCAGTTTCTACATATAAGATGTTTCAGCTAAAACACATAAATCAAAAAGTTAATCATATTTTTATCTAAAATTGTATGATTAAAACTATAAATTATAAACTATTCACCAAATTACAAAATAAAGTATTAAATATAATTAGTTATAGAAATTTTAATAAAATCAAAAAATTATCTATCAATATGAAATATTTTACATATTGAAATATCAAAAACCTTTTAAACATCTTACGTTTAGAAACATAGAACTGATATTAAACTTATAAATATGTACAACCACTTTATTAAATTGTTGGGTTATGATATAAGAAATACCATCTTCATTTAAATTTGAAAGAAGTAGAAAAGAGGAAACCAAAGAAGAGGAAAAGAAAGGCTGAAAATGGAGGGAGGAGACAAAGTGGGCACCTCTGCAAGAGAGGAAGAAGAAAAGACTAAAGAGAGATGCCTTAGAAATCTCACCATCATTGAATTCGGAAATTCCTTGCGGATTTGATTGGAACGTGTAATCATTATTGCATGGAATTCATCCCCTATTATATAAGTTTAATTTTTAAAATTCCTCGCTTTGTCTCTTTGCTCAACCTATGACCATACAATACCTTAATGTCCTTCCTTCATTTTCATCGTATTTTTTTCATAAAATGTACTCCATATTTGAATGAATAATATTTTAGATTTTGGTGTTTTATTTAAAAGATTAATGTTTTAGATTATAATTAATAAATTTGTTTTATAACTAAAACATAAATTAAAATGTAAAATTATAAATGTATTTAACTTTTTAATATGTGTGAAAAAATTAAAATAGAATTGTTCGTATACAGATAATAATTACTTACATGTACAACATGAAAATATGTTTAGTCAAACTTAAAAGAAGATATAATAATATTTTGTTTTGACTAACCATTTGCAAAATTTAAACGTTTGCATTTGCCATATAGAGAGAACATGTTGTATGGTTTTGGTGGTCATTTTGATTCGGTTAAGGTTAGTGTTAGCTTTACTGCTACTTTTGTCCTCTGTCCGGTTTGTATTTGAACTAAACCGGTACATTTTTTAATGGGTTAGATTGTTGAGCTTTATTTTACTTTGTTTTTTCATGTCTGTATCTAAAAGAAAAATATCTAAAAATATTTTAATATGAAAAAACTTTTTCTTAAAAGAGAGAACGTGTTGTAAATGGAGTTTAAAATGTTATTATATACTATATATGAAGTGCTTTATTTAATATTGTTAATTATATATGAATTTTTGTGTATACAAAACACATAATTAACATATTATCCTTGTAAATAAAAAAAGTTATGAAACTTAACTTGATCATTTTAATGGTTGTCTATTTATCTTGGTGTCGGTAAGAATAAATAAATAAACTAACTATGGTACTATAGTTCCTTTAATGGCTATTTAAGCAGGTGTTTTCATTAAGTAGATAGTTAATTACGGAGTTGATTGGACCGGTAAAGTAAATATGAAACTTAGTTTAATCCACCTCAATCATGTTTTATGATAATGTCATAGAAAAGATTATTAAAAATATTAAATTATATGCTTTTTATTAGTCGTTGTTGCGTTGTGTTGCTATTGTGGAGGAAGTTGGCCTGCTCTTTTCCGTAGGTGTTTTGTGTGTTGTTGTGTGTAGTTCTCAAATTCACATAACATACAATGTTTCTGTGAATATGATTAAATTCGATAAATTTGGTTATGGGCAAAATGAATATAAGTCGAATTTAAACAATCCGTCAATTATAATCAACTGATTAATATGATATATATGGATAGTCGAACTATATAGTTATAAGAGAAGAGCATAAATATTTATATATGCATTTTCTAATCTTAGTTCTCAATGACTGAAGTAAACATAAAAGAAGCGATGCTGATTAGCTTAGGTTAGTTTCTTGATATTATATTAAACGAAAAAAAAACATAGGAATCATTAACAAACAAATTTATGAAAGTGGATTCGACATGATTTGGGAATAGGAACTTTTCTGGGTGTCGTTTCCATCATCAGCTTTAGGACACATCTTTAGATATGGATGGAAGCAGCTTTGATGTACCACACTCAATTGCCTCCTTGACAATTCTTTCTCTCTCTTCTCTCTCTCTAACCTCTATATTGTCATGTGAAAGGAAAATGGTTCAAATATCTTATATATTAAGATAAATCTTTACATCAATTAATTTCTTATAATTGTGATCCCTTGGATTGCTTCAGAAAACTGTTCAATACTCTCTCTGTTTCATAATAAATATCATTTTAAGTTTTTGCACACGGATTAAGAAAACATTTAATTTTGCATATTTTCTATATAAAAACATCATTTCCCATACACCTAACAATATTTCAACCAATAAAAAATTAAATTGGAAAATAAAATTCATAAATTTTGCATTAAAAATAGAAAACGACACTTTTTATGAAACAAAAATAAAACCTCAAAACGACACTCTTTGCAAAACGGAGGGAGTAATAATCAGTCCAAACTCCAACCATTTTTGGCCTCATTATGGGATGGTTAGGTTAAATTAATGATGCAGGTTACTTGCTTAAATAAATGAAAGTAAAGTCGTTAATTGTCTAATTAAGTTGATAGGAAGATAAAATTCCACACATCATTATCAACTTATTGCACAACCCGCGCGAGCAAAAGAAGTATCGTCGAAAGAAAATTACACTAAACATTATATTATACCAAGTTAAATTATAGTATATATATATATATATATATATATCCGAATAAATTTATTTTTCGGGATATGATTTTAGAACTTATAAACACTTCACAGTTCACATGAAGCTGACTGCCAAATACACGAATGGTTCAAATGATACGTTTAGAGGGTTTTTGAAACGTGTGGGGACGTATACACGAAAAAAACTATCTTTCTTATATGAAAGCAAGAGAAGAAAAACCGTCAAAGTAACATTTATTAAAATAAAATATAGACAAAATAAGTGTGATACACTATTTAAAAATTAATATACACAATAAAAAGGGAGATTGGGATTAAATCAAATGAAATGAGGAGGAAAAGAAAGAAGAGTAGTAGTGAATACTTACGATCTACAACAAGAGAATATGAACTACACATTTGAAGAAACTAATGTCTTTACCTTCTTCTCTTCTTCTTCTTCCTCTTCTCTCTCCTCTCCTTCTTTCCCCATCTATAACTCTTCTTCTACCACTAATACTACTTACGCACCTCTAGGGTTTTCTAGTAATCTTCAGGTCTAGCTATGATCTCTCTTTCTACACATATATGCATATACGTGATTGTCTTGTTTTCTTGGTTTAAGTATTGATTGATCTTAATTTGGAGGTATATATATATGTGTGTGTGTTTTGTAGGGTGGAGGACCCTTGGGATCAAAGGTGGTTAATGGTGGTCAGGATAACATTAGAGGTGGAATTAACAATGATGTGCATTCTAATTCTTGGTAATTTAGTTCATTTAAATTCTAAGATGAATCCAGTCCTTTCTTTCTTCTGTGCACCATCTACTAATAGCCAAGTTAAGAAAGTTACTAACAACAACATTATCTTGGGTATTTAGAGGGTTTTTAGAGGGGATGGACCACAAAAATGGGGGAACCAAGAAAGAAAATCGCCAAATAAGAGGCGTTTGTGGGTGGGTTTTTGTATTGTTCATCGGTCTCACTGATTCACCCGTGATTGGTTCCTTTTTTATTTTTATTTTTAAATCAGACAAAATTAAAAAAAAAAAATTTAAAAACCTCATTTTGGGGACTCGATAATGCTGCTCTAATATTGCCTTTAACTTCATGAGTAGATTAATAATCTTTCTCTCCAGTGTTTTGGGTGTCCCCAAC
This sequence comes from Sinapis alba, assembly GCA_012274485.2. NCBI lineage: Eukaryota > Viridiplantae > Streptophyta > Magnoliopsida > Brassicales > Brassicaceae > Sinapis > Sinapis alba. The sequence continues at coordinate 475,991 of MU105595.1, forward strand.
ACCACCATATTATTAATTTTATGGGTTTTCCTATAAATGTTTTGAGATCCAATTAAACTATAGCTAGACTATGTATAAAAACGTATGAGCTATGACGACATAAGATTAAACCTAAGGTATAAATGATGTTTCGAATACGTTATAGAGTGGTTGCATTCGCAGGTGGAGATCAAGTAGTGAGAGTGGAGAAATGAAGAACAGAGTGAAGATAAGGAGGAAACTAAGAGAGCCAAGGTTCTGTTTCCAGACGAAAAGCGATGTGGACGTTCTCGACGATGGCTACAAATGGCGTAAATATGGTCAGAAAGTCGTCAAGAACAGCCTTCACCCCAGGTAATTAATTATTTAACACAACCACATCTATGTGACTGTTTAATCAACCTTATTAATTAGTCTAATTAACGTTACCTACACTTCCGATAACATGTGCTTAATGATTCTCGTATAATCACATTGACTGGTGATTGATAGTCTCGTAAAAGCTGGGGTAAGGAACTAAATTTAGATTTAGGTGTATCCATAATATTCTCTCTTTAGACTGTTGCCGAATCGTTGAACAAAATAGAGACCGCTGCCGATATTAGACTACCAAAGATCCAAATCTGTCTTATGTAAGGTCCATAAGCCCAAGTATTTCAGGATTCAGAGCAGCACATTTATCCGGAACCAAAGAATTGAACCAAGGTTCGGTTTGAGTTTGGATCATATCAATTATACTAGTGAATCTTACATCTTTAGAACCAAAAAAAATCAGAACAAAACCGAACCGGAATTGAACCGAAACTAAATGAGTACCCGAATATCTATAATATAGTTTCTTTATTATAAGTATTAACTGTATTTAGTTTTAAAATAATCAAATAATTTTAAAATACTATTTACAAGTCGAAATATCCAAAAAAAACAAAATACTAGAACTTTTGTTATCCAAAATACTAAAAATTATATGAATTATCCAAATTTTTATTTAAGACTAAAAAATTTGATATTTAATCTTAAAAAAATACTTTTTAATCCAAATTAACCGAAACTAAATTTATTACCCGAATCAAACCAAAAACCAAAATAACCAAACTAAAATCAAACCGAACTTTCTAAATATCTAACGGATCCTAAACCTCTAGAACCGAAGAACCAAAAGAACATAACGGAATCGAAGCGAGAACCGAATGCCCATAGCTAGTTCTAAGCTAGTTGTGAGCTATATATATTGTTGCTATAGAGTATTGTAATGCAGTCTTAGCTGCCATAGTTGCAGCCATATTAAACTATTTTTATGATATCAATAGATCTTGTTAATTTTTGGTCACAACTCTCAAACTTTTCCCTTTTTGTTTTATGCACCTAAATAAAGTCCGGTGAACTATCTTTCTCTTCAGTAAAGTTAGAATCTTTCTTAGTTTAGAAATGTTTACAGCCGAACCTTAGCTCAAGTACTAGACACACATGACTGCTCATACATCCTTATACAATATGTATACGTTTAAAATATATTTTTGCAACATTTTTATAAACAATATTACATCTATTGTAAGAAGGTTTTTGATTTGAAAATAATTTTGCATTCATCCTATATATATATATAATATTTTATGTATGTTCCAAATTTAGTATTTATTAGTTGTCATCACTAAGAATACAAACAACATTTCTGTTTTTATCTCCTTTTTATTGTGCAATATCTACACATATTTCCAACTATTTTTGTTACTACACTATAAGGCTCGTGACATTCACACGTTTCTAATGTTTGTTTCATTACTGTTCTTTTCGTATGGTCAACTGAATCAAATTAAATTGTGTTCAATGATATTTAATTTATTAATAAATGAATAAAAATGTGGATATATATAGGAGTTATTACAGATGCACACACAACAACTGTAGGGTGAAGAAGAGAGTGGAGAGGCTGTCGGAAGATTGTAGAATGGTGATAACTACTTACGAAGGTCGTCACAACCACATTCCCTCTGATGACTCCACTTCTCCTGAGCGTGATCATTTTCTCTCTTCCTTCTAATACATTTCTTTACTTATATATAGACATATATATATATATATGCACATAGATGTGTGATACATCGCATATTTGTTTTTTGTTTTTTTGTTTGTTTTTGCTTTAAATCGCATATTTGATATTGCATGTGCTTTTCCTCAGATGTTTTATATATATTCTTGACTTTTCGTTTGTAATTGATTTTTATACTCTCAATGTGGATTAGTTTTGAGGCTGATCAGGTGACATGGTATAACATTTTAAAGATATATAGATGGAAGATCTTTTTCTTGATAAGAAAAAGTGAAGGGATGAATTAGTTATGTTGTGAACAAACTCAAATTAACCTAGAAGAAACAAAGAATTTAAGAGAGCAAATCTTTATAGAGTTTGTATTTTGATTATGTGAAAATAATTTATAATCTTTTAAATTCATATTTAAATTAATAAAAATTTGATATTCATTTTTCATTTTTAAAACATCATTATTTAAGTAAGTATATTTTTCTTAATCTTAAAAAACAATTAAAAAGTATTTCGTATCGCAGAGTTCTTCAACACTCACACCTTCCAAATGTCGATTTTGATCACGAATGTTAACTTTATATTGATGCGCAATTTTAAATCACTTCCAGAATCAATAGTTGGTTAGTGTAAGACATGTGACATGTAAGATTTTCTCATACGTCTGTGAGAGTATTATCCACGTTTCAAGTAAATGGAACTGGTAGGACGGATTTTAAATATGAGCCATAAATTATATAGAAGAGTTCAATAGTTTATTATAAAGATATAAGTAGTAACAACACTCAAGCAAACCTAGCTTACAAACTGGCTCATGGTCTACAAATACATATATGGTAATATATTACTGATATATTGTTTGGGGTATATCTAGCTAGCAAGAAAAGCTTGTCTCTTCCTAATGATAAAGATGTATAACTATAGATGATTGACTCATGCAGCCGGAGCGTAATCATAGACTACATCATCGTCATCATCACCTTCGTTCTTGAAAGATATTGCAAATGCAGGGTGACCATTGCAATGGAGAAGAACAAAGTCAAATTCTATTGCAGACATTCTCTTTTACTCACTCTACACAGTTGAAAACTAGTTGAAAAGAAGCTTTAAAGAAAATATAACTAGCTAGGTTTGATATAACACATTGAGATGGTTACTTGATATATTTATAGATGTGAAAAAAGCTAAGGGCGAACGATGGACTCATTAAAACTGGGTCAGGGCATGTGACTCGCTGCTTATAATGTGTGCCTGACACAAGTGGAGTGTGAAAAACTGAGTAACCCATCTATTTTATGTGCTGACTCATCCGTCACTTTTTATACATTTTTTGGTCCACCTCTTATTACACTATTTGTTAACACTTATCATTTCATTATGACATAGTTTTCTTAACAGAATAATAAACTTTTGAATTAAAAGAGAGAAAAATAAAAGTTTCTTTGTTTTCGTTTGGATTTAAGTAAAAATTGTATTATAGGGTATTGATTCCCTCTACCAATAGCAACAACATGGCATCATGCAAGAACCTTGAGGGACAAAACAAAAGATTTACGATCTGATGTCTAGATTTGTTTTGAAGACTTCATTTCAACATTATTATTGTGAAGAATTGTTTTTCTCTCAGACCAACATTACAATAGTTTCTTTATAATTGGATTTTAACAAAGTAAGAGATGTCTAGATATGTTTGTGTTTATCTTCATTTCAGCATTATATACGGTAAAGATGTGTTTTTTCTTGGCCCAACATTACAATGTTTACTCTGAAATTGGGCTTTTTAATAAAATAAAGAGATGCTCACAAATCTTTGGCAAGCCACAACTACTGGTTTGTTTTGTTGTTCTGAACGATTGGTTTACTATTCACCACGATCATACTTGACATTTTTAGAACGATACCGTATGCAACTTAAAATGAATCATATAATTTAACTTTCTTTCCTTTTTTTTTGTTAAGTATGTGAATTTTCATTAACCAAATAATGACACAAGGAGATACAAGGTTTGATGAATCAAATCCTAGATATAATTTATCTTTCCTTATATAAAGTATTTCGATTATATGAAGGGCAATTCTCTTAAATAGCATTTTTTAAGTTTTTGTCACAAAAATAGTCCTTGGAAAAAAATGACCAAAATAGTATTTTTTTTTTTTGAAATTTTCAGTTTTTTCAAAAAAAAAATTTAATTTGAAATCCTATCCCCAAACTCATCCTTTTACTCTAAACTTTAAAGTCTAAATTAGTTAACCTTAGTAGTATAAATGCATATTAATAAAAAGTTTAGCTTAAAAAAACTATTTTGGTCATTTTTTTCATTGAGAACTATTTTTATGAAAAACAAACTAAAAAGAGTTATCTAAGGGAATTTCTCTTATATGAAACTATCACTTAAGAAAAAAATGAGTAGAAAAAAATGAGTAGTCACATGGAGCAGCACATGGAAATTAGCTAGGAAAAAAGATACGAGAAGAGAGATACACGTTACGCAGTTATTGATGATCCCCAAATGCTACAAAAAACTATATATACTATAATAGTTGCAATATAAATCATATCGATATCGTATGTATAAATAGATATCTTTATTCTTAGTTCTCTGTCACGAGACATGCTTTACTTTTTCATCACTCCAATCCTAATCTGTTTGGAATCTAACCTGGTTGTCATGTTCAATTAATTGTTTTTATTTCTTGTAACTTCAGGTATTAATCAAGTATACGTTCAGTACTCGCATCATAGGAAAAACAAATACTACAACATAAAATAATGCACACCTAATATATGCTTAATTAAACCCTATGTACATGAGTTAATCAAATGTTGTTTCCTTACAGTTTGACGTTCATGAATGTAGGAACTATACTATAATGTTATTTGGAAGATAAACTACTAACGAACTAACAAAAATGCATCAGTTTGAATGTAGCTAGTAATGCAAATGTATTATTCGAAACGTTCCAAAACAGCGATGGCACACTCACATAACATATCCTCTTGTAAAGTTAAAATCTTTTCTTTTAACGAATAAAGTGTTTTTTTCTGTTAACGTCAAATCTCTTCTTATCTTGCTCTTTTAACTTTGGGGTTTGCTTGTGTAAGAACTTTGCCTAAGTGCGTCCTAATTAGCTGTCAATCTTGGTATGTTAATTAGATTTGGATCAAACTATAATCTATTGAAAAACTATATTTGATATTTCTCTAACAATCCTAATTATTTTAGGCTACAAAGAAATGTTACCAGATGGGAAATGATTTGCATATTCGCATTATTAGCAACACATGCACTCCGTGAAATCACTATTGTCTAGTTTGAATAAATTATCTCCCCCACATGTCCATGTAACATGATGAGTATGGATCCCATCTCCACATTACAAACCAAGAGATACTACACTACGTTTTTCTGCCTGGATTTGATATATAATGCATTAACTGTGTTTCCCTCTTGTTAAAACTTAAGTTTTCAAATTCAATAACAATCATTAACACAACTTATGAAATAGAAAAAGCACCATTTCTTTTTAAAGTTCCATATCCAAATGAGTTGTTTAATTACTTTTTGATACATTTTAGTTCTTTTTTTTGTTCCACCGCGGTGATAGAACAAGAGCTAATGACTAAAAAACTAATTAGATAATTTTTAAAAAGAGAAATACCCTTGGATAGTATTAAAAAAAAAATTATCACAAAAATAACACATAAGAAAAATGACTAAAATGTTTTATTAAAAGTAAATATACACTTATATCATTAGGGTTAGGTTTAAAGTTAAAGGGTAAGGTTTTGGGGTTAGATTTTCAAATTTTAAAAATAAAAATAAAATATTAAAAATTTCAAAATAAAAAGAGATTATTTTGGTTCTTTTTTTTAGGACTATTTTGTGACAAAAACTTAAAATAATGTTATTTAAAAGAATTGTCTTTTTAAAATGCACCTTGATCAATTTTTTTTTTTTAAAAACAGAAAATACTTACTTATTAAAAAAAATTGAAATAGAAAAATAAAATAACTACCCAATATAACCACCACCTTAAACACACGCATCAAAAACAGAACAGAGCACAGAAGAAAGAAAGAAAGTTACTCACTTTTATTCTCTCATACACACAAAAAAAATGGCTGAGCTTGAGAATCCAGGAGTAATGCCGAAGCTAATAGCCTTCTTATCCTCATTGCTTGAACGAGTTTCCGAGTCAAACGATCTCACCCGGCGAGTCACGACTCAGTCACAGAGCGTTTCGGTCTTCCACGGACTGAGTCGACCTTCCATTACGATTCAGAGCTATCTCGAGAGGATCTTCAAGTATGCTAATTGTAGCTCTTCTTGCTTCGTTGTTGCTTATGTTTATCTCGACCGTTTCACTCAGAGACAACCTTCACTTCCCATCAATTCCTTTAACGTTCATCGTCTCCTCATTACCAGTGTCATGACCGCTGCTAAATTCCTCGATGATATGTAAGTTTCTTTCATATAAATCGAATCTTGAATCGAGGGTCGATCTCAGAATTCACTATCATAGCTAAAAAATTCAGTTAATAAAATACTCTGTTTCTGAAATGCTCTGTTTCTTCCCCTGTTTTTGAAATGCTCTGTTTCTTATATTTTTTTGTCTGAATCTCCAGACAAAAACTCGTTTGAAGAAGAAGTGTTAGTCTGATTCTGTTTTCTTACACCCTACATTGAATATAAATATTTGTTTGATTCAGCTTATGCAAAGAAAGATTCGATTTTTATGAATTGATTTGATTCTGATCCACTGAACTCTAAACTTGGTGATTAAACAGGTACTACAACAATGCGTACTACGCGAAAGTGGGAGGGATAAGCACGAAAGAGATGAATCTTCTGGAGCTAGATTTCTTATTCGGGTTAGGATTTGATTTAAACGTGACGCCAAACACGTTCCACGCTTACTTGTCTTATCTTCAAAAGGAAATGACTCTTCTTCAACCTCTCTCCCTCGTTGTTGTCCCGCCAAGATCAGTCATTACCTTCAACGACGATGAAGCTTCACATCAGAAACAACAACAACAACTTGCTGTTTGATTCTCTTTGTGATAAAGTTTTAAATCATTTTCGTCCATTTTAATGAGTTGTGTAGTTGTAGATGATGTAGAGATTAGTCGGCAGGGACTGTTATCTTGTCTTAATCAATCTTGATTAAGAAATTCAATATCAGTCAACTTCTCTGTGTATTTATATTTAGATGTGGACAGATGGGATCATTCATCTTTACAGACTGGCTGGGCTAAAAGATTTTAAAATGTCACTAGTAACACTAAAACTAAATGTGTGATGATGATCTATGTTTTGTTTGTGTCTGGTATTCAAATATTACCCATGTCACTATGTCAGAAGAGAAACATGGTTATATTTTCAGTAATAATAATAAATAGGAGGTACAATGATTGGGATCTGTAAATAAGATTTGTTGTTTCTGGTTCTATGAAGGGAACAAAAGAACATGTGCAGAGCAGAGACAGAGTGTGGTGAAAAAGAAAGCAAAGTCAATAGACAAATTTAAAAGAGGCCAAGAGATTGTGACTTGTGGGAGCTTAAACAAATAATGAATACTGGCAAAAACACACAAAAGGTTAGAGTTCATAGTTTCTTACTCTAATCTTTTCATAAATACAACTCAAGAATACAACAAATAAGAAGAAAAAACAGAGGAATTGGAATTTGAGGATAAAACTTTGTATCTTAAGAGGTGGTTGATGTAGTAGTACTTCCTATAGGAGGGATACTTGTTTTCTTAGCATGTTTCTGGATTAGACTTAGAAACAACTAAGAAGAACATACCTAATCCGAAATTAGCAGAAGTGCAGCCGTTGCAAATCCATAGGTCAAGGCAACAGCATTCAATGAAACTTGCATCTCAAGGTTGAAAGGAAGACCCCTTTTGTGTGTAATGATATTAGTTCAATAGAAATGAAAAAAAAAAGGTTTAAGAAGATTAAAATGCCATAAGAAATCCAACTCTTTGACCCATTAAAGTTGTTCTTGCCTAATAAACGAGTTTGGTTTTGTTTCCTTTGATGTCAGTTTCTTCCATTGATGCAGTAATCTTCTTGCCACACACCTTCAGGTGGACTTAGAGCAGCTTGATGGTGTATATTAATAGGCCTGGGCCTGTATTATTAGCCCATTTGTGCTTATCGTTTAATAAGACTCCTATAGTAGATTCTCGCTTACACAAGTTGAAGAGGCTGATGGAGTATATTAATGGGCCTGACCCTATATTATTAGCCCACTTAACTTTAAGCCTATTTCATAAATGGTGTTTAATTGCCTTAAATCAACAATCATGAGACTATAGTAAAGTATTTGCTAACAAACAAAAAAAATGTGTGAGAGAGAGAGAGAGATTAATAAAGAGGAAGACGCCAAGTATAAGCCACCTACCGGTCCCGTCATACACGGCTCACGTTAGCCTTATTCCAACCATGAATACGGTGGCGTGTTGGCTTGGTCCTCGAAACCAACCACTTTCTTCTCTTTCATCTTCCACTACTATTATTCCACGTGTCGTTATCATCCTCCACGACGGTGCCCCCACCACCCTCCGCCACCACCGCATAAAGCTTTTGACTTTATTATTACCAAACTCTGCTAATGCACGCTTCTATCTAACACCTTATCCTCCGCCTTCCGCCATTATCATGCGCCTCCTCTCTTTCTCTCTCTCTTATCTCCTCATTATTACGTGAAGTCGCCGCCGCGTAAAGCCATCGAATCACAAACCGTTTTCTCCTTCACGAGATCTGACATTATTTTAAATCCTCAAGCTCTGGTCTTGTCTGAACCGATCCATGTCGGATCCAGATTCTCCGTTAGATCAAGATCCGATTCAGGATCCGTTACCGATGCGTAACCAATCTTCACCGCCGCAACCAGACGAATCCGTTACCGATCTGAAGATCGCATCCACACCCGCGGCGGCCAAGAACTCTAGGCGCTTGCCTCCGCCGTGCTGGTCTCTGGAGGAGACGATCGCGCTCATCGACGGCTACCGCGACAAATGGCACGCTCTCAACCGTGGAAACCTCAAGGCGAATCACTGGGAGGAAGTCGCGGAAGCCGTTTCCGGTAACTGCCCCGACGTGACGCCGAAGAAAACCGCCGTTCAGTGCCGGCACAAGATGGAGAAGCTGAGGAAAAGGTACCGCACGGAGATCCAGCGAGCGAGATCCGTGCCGGTGGCGAGGTTTGTATCCTCTTGGGTCCATTTTAAGCGAATGGAAGCCATGGAGGATCGACCGGAGAGCAAGCACGGCGGTGGAGAGGAGGAAAGCGACGAACTTTACGGCGGAGGTTCTGTCGGAAGGACAAGGACGATGTTCTTTAACAGGAATGGTACCGGCGGAGGGAGTAGCAGCGGCGGTGGGATCAGAATTCGGATTCCGACCGGAGTGAGTATAGCTCAGCCCGGTCCGAAATTTCCAGGTAAGATCGATCCGAAGTACACGGCGAGTGCAAGTTCAAGACTTGGTCGTGTCGGAGGAGGAACCAGTTATGGAGCTAGGGGTGTGAGAATTCAAGAAGAGAGAGGTACTACTAATACTACAGGAGGGAAACGAGGGAGGGAGATGATGATGATGATGACGACGGAGGAGGAGGAGGAGGAGTCTGATGATCCAATGGTGGAGATAGCGAGCGCGATCAAGCTACTTGGAGATACGTTGTTGAGAACAGAGGAGAAGAAGATGGAGATGACGAGAGAGATAGAAGCAATGAGGATGGAAATGGAGATGAAAAGGACAAAGATGATATTGGAATCTCAACAACGAATAGTTGAAGCATTTGCTAAAAGCATGTCTGAAAATTTGGAGGAGAAGAAGAAGAAAGCAAGAAGAATATCTTCTTTACCCAATGACTCTTGAATACTATGTACTCCAGTTTTTAACAGCATTAATGTTAATGAATGTTGAACTTTATGTTATAAAGTAGAGAGTTTTAAAGCTTATATCTAATTTTAATTTATACATAGTTTTGTTTCCACATGAATGAATACAGAGAATGAACAGCTGCATCAACACCGAGAGGCGCTTAATTTCGTTCTGAAGCCTGGTTAAAGGTTGTGGCTGAGACGATCGCCATTTCACCAGCAAGATACAATGCGTCATGTTCTGTACCTCTCGGAATTTCCAATAGAAAGTTCTCTTTAGTTGTCAAAGCTTAACCCATAAAGAGCAAAACTAATAGGCTGAAAAACATTTTTAACCAAGTAGTGGTAATAGTCAATTTATGGCATGGCTTAAATCTATTAATTTCTGGATTTAGTTTAGTTTGGAAACAAAATTACGTTATTTAGTTTGTGTGGGTTTGAGTTTTGGTCTATTTAGTTTATAAAGTAATCTAGTAATATATTATATGACTATCTCTGATAATGGTTAAATAGCATTTCAAACTTGAAGTAAACAGTATGATATCTAATTTGTTCTGTAGTATTACATATGTTTTTTTAAGAGACCGAATAGATCAGCCGATAAAACATTAAAAAAACAGTACTTTCGTTCAAAAAATAGAAATAAGTAGACATTCTTGATCGTTCATTCAAAGCCCAATAAGGAAGCCCAATCATAAATAACAGAACTTTTTTTTTGTTCACAAAATAACAGAAACTAAAAAACAAATAATAAATCAAAGAGAAAGAAAACAAACAGTAGACGAAGAGAAGAAGAAACTGCAGGAAAAAAGCAGAGCACTCTTTATCTCTTCTTCTTCTCTTTCCTCTTACTCTAGCTTTCTCCGCCTCTCTCCTCTCTTTAACGATAAGAAAGTCCAACACTTTCAATCGAATCTAACCTCTAGTACCAAGTTATGTACAAAGATCGGAGTTTAGGAACAATGGGCAGTGGTGGGTCATCGAGATCGGACCTCCTCAGCGGAGCTACTGATCGGAAACGAATCAACGAAGCTTTAGACAAACATCTCAAGAAAACTTCACCTTCTACCTCAAAGGTTCTCACTTCCAAAGACAAAGATTCAAACCCTTCAACCTCCACTGCTAAATCTCACTTTCCAGACCAATCTGAAACGGGCAGCGAAGGATCGGACGTGAGTGGCTCTGAAGGTGATGATGACACGTCGTGGATCTCGTGGTTTTGTAACTTGAGAGGGAATGAGTTTTTCTGTGAAGTGGATGAAGAGTATGTGCAGGATGATTTTAATCTTTGTGGGTTGAGTGGTCAAGTTCCTTACTATGATTATGCACTTGATCTTATCTTAGATATTGAATCATCAAACAGTAAGTGTGGATGGACAAGGTTCATTGTTAAAGCTAGTTTTTTTTTTTAATAACTTTTGTCTGATGTTTTTTTTTTTAATAACTTTTGTCTGATGTTTTTTTTTGTGTGTTAAGTAGGTGGTATGTTTACTGAAGAACAGAATGAGTTGGTGGAATCAGCTGCTGAGATGTTGTATGGTCTTATTCATGTTCGTTACATTCTTACAACTAAAGGAATGGCTGCTATGGTATGAAAGAAGAGTCCTTTATGTTATGTTATATGGTCTTATTCATGTTCGTTACATTGTCACTACTAAAAGAAAGGAATGACTACTATGGTGTGCGAAAAGAGTCTTTTATGTTATGTTGTATGGTCTTATTCATGTTTGTTACATTCTAACTAGTAAGGGAATGGCTGCTATGGTATGAAAGAAGAGTCCTTTATGGTATGTTATATGTTCTTTCTGAATGATGTTGAACCTCTCTTTGTAGTTGGAGAAGTACAAGAACTATGATTTTGGGAGATGTCCTAGAGTGTTCTGTTGCGGGCAGTCTTGTCTTCCTGTTGGGCAATCTGATATACCGAGGTCGAGTACGGTGAAGATATACTGCCCAAAATGCGAGGATGTTTACTACCCGCGATCTAAATACCAAGGCAGTATCCTTTTTTCCTCTTATTAGCATTATTGCATGATGCAGTCTTTTAGGTTAGGCATTGGATTAGCTTGTATACTAGAGTGTTTGTTGTGTACTTGTCTTATTGTTTTTTTTTTTTGTGTTGTTCCTTAATGGTTATTGCAGACATAGATGGAGCTTACTTTGGGACTACTTTCCCACATTTGTTTCTCATGGCTTATGGGAACATGAAACCGCAGAAGCCGACTCAAAGCTATGTTCCTAAAATCTTTGGATTTAAGGTACACAACAAGCAATGAGATGCGCTCTCCTCTCACTAGTCCAATGAGTTAACACAAATCTCAGGTGGCGGCTCACTCAACCCTTCCTCTTGATGGCTGGAAGATGAGAAGAGCTTATGACCAAAAGGACCAACGTTGAGTTTTATGTATGTAATCTTGGAAGAAACTCAGAGCTATATAGAGGTGGGAGAAAACATGGGGTCTTGGAAATTATTTACCGGTGGGGATTCAATTAAATCATTTACAGAGATGGTTTTCATTTTGCTCAACTATTTGTGTATAATAATTGCTGAGATATTTTTCACAGTTATTTAGAGTTTCTTGTGCTCTACGAAACTAGGCCACATCGTTGATATTCAACTCTTTGATTCTAATAGATGTGTCATTAGCATGGGATACTTTGTTACAAGGTATTGTTTACACAAGTCTCCTGAATGTACCTCATGAATCATGGTCAAGAAATTCAATATTCTACAACTTTCATAGATCAGGCTTAGAGATTAGCATCACAATAGATTTCTTTAAACTTGTTTTCTGTAACGACTTATTGTGATTCTCGAATCATGGAACACAACAACATTTACACTAGCACATAAAAAGGAAAAAGAATATATCCACCATTTTTGGAGCTAACTAGCGGAGGCCAAGCTATGAACCACCTAGAAAGGGACAAGAGCTCAACAGTGGAAGCATATGCGCTGAGTTTTGTGGCTCTAGATGGCCAGATACTATGAATCGGCCTATCTTACAAATACCTGATAAGGCATTAGTTCCTCCTTAAAAGAGTAAGCATCAATGGGCTCCTTCTGAACCCATTATGGGCCCAAATATAGATGTTTTTCTGCCGGAGTTATGTCGGAAAATGCACAACGCAGTTGTAACTGACTGCCGATCAATAAAAAATTCTATGATTTCTGGTGAAGCTTTGATCTTAACAGCAAAAGTTTGATTAAACTAGAAGATGAGGAAGATAAATAAATTGAATTTAGAACATATATATATTGTATGCTCTGTTTCTTATTGGAACACCAATCAAAATTTAAACCCTCAGAGATCAACACAGAGAGATACATCTCTCTTATCTCTTCCACATTCATCTCTGGTCAAGATCAAGATAGATAGAAACAGAGCAAAACTTTGCATGTTGTACAAGAGGTGGTTTAAGGATATATATATATAGCTTTTAGACAAAAAAGGGTATACACAAAAGCTACATGATACTTTGGTTTTCTTATGTAATAAAAGTTAATAATACTACGCGACCACGAGTGTTCCTGTCCGTACGGTTTTTCCAGCAGCTGAATCTTTTGCAGCTTCAGAAGATTTTTTACGGAGAGATCTAGCAGAAAGTTTCCAGCTTTTCTCCTTGGCTTCATCATATTCAATCTGTTCTTCTCTACACTCATTGCTACAAAACGCCTTGTCTCCTCTGTTTAAAAAAAATTAAAAAAAAAATGTTAATATCAATAAAGGCAATGACTTTTTTCAAACCCAGATTCAGGAATTTGATTAGGTATGATGGGATTAAGTACCTGTACATGAAGATATCGGAGTTAAGACCAAGGTGTTTACGGCAAAGAGAGCATGATTCCAAAAAGTGTGGCTCTTCACTATCGAAAAAACTTGCGTAATAAGAAGCCATTGCTGCTAATCGAAAGCTTTGGGGTTAATGAAGAGAGTTGACTGCAGAAGCAGATTCAATATTCAGCTCAGAGAGGAAGAGGAAGAAGAAGAAGAGGAGGTGGAAGCTGATTGATTTGGTGTCCATATATAAAGCCAGCTTTTAGGACTTATTGATCGAATCACCTGTGTCACGGACCACTATAGTTAATGTGGTCCACTACACATCTGCACCGTTCGTTCTCTCCTTCACTTCATTCTCGAAAGATCTATACGTTAAAGTTCAATAATTCATTACTTTTATTTTTTTTTGAATTAATTTCATTTCTTTTATTAGTGTCTTTTTGTGTCGTAAATATTAAATACAATTTTTGGTTATTTTTGTCAACAATTTTTTTAGGGTATAAATTCACTATAAATTTGTTTTTTTTTTTGTTTTTTTTGTAACGTAGAGCAATAAAGAACATATAATTTATAATTGACATTACGATAATTTGGGTGGATCTGGTTCGACGAGGGGAATCAAACAAGTTTTGTGTTTGTGAGATTCGTTGGCCACGATAACATGCATAACGCATGATCGATGGACTTTTTCCTCAATATAATAATTAACCATTATGAAAGTTTCTAAGTTATACATTTTTATATTACGTAATATTTTGTACTTAAATGATTTGTATTTTTAAACTGTTCTTGTTTGTACTTTCTGCGCTCTGAATCTTAGGATTCATTCCCCCTGGACAATCTTTCATTCCATGTGTGTAAATTTATATATATAATCACCTCTCATTTGTTTACTTAATTGTACATCTTTGCACATAAAATATTTCAATAATTCCTTCCATGGACAATACCATTATTTTACTACTATAGTACAGTGATTAGCTAGTGAATAGTTTTTGTAGTTTGTAATGAAACAAAAAATCTCGTTACATGTGTTAAGACCAATGTAAACAAGTCCAAAGAAACCATTGGAGGAAACTAAATAATTTTCAACAAAATACTAATTTATTTATACATATGAATCAAAATACACAAAAAAAAGTCAGAATCCGTTTGTTTGACAGTATGTAGAATAGTCTTGACACAAGCATCATTCAAAGTAAAACACGTGTCAAACGATCTACATAGTCTAAATGTTCTAAGAACATGCATGTACTCAGTTCTGATTCAGTCAGATATCAAAGACATATAATACAAACTTGTAATGAACGAGCAACATCAATTTTATTCAGTGTAATAAATTTGATAGTGTATCGTTTTTTAATTGCGTACAATACGTGTGTGTAACGTGTCACATAGGTGGAATTTCTGTATTAAAATCAGTACCGACTTGGAAATACATATATTTATGCTTTTGATTCATAATATAATCTTTCCTAGTTAAAATTTAATACTAATATGACTATCATACATACTAGTCTTGTTTTTAATTAATTATATTTAAACGAAGATCACGTCAAGCACTCATCGTTTCTGAGTAAGCAATGACTCACATTACGAACGGCAATCCATTATTATAAACAACAAAAAAGCGTATTTAACACATACGAAAGTAATGCTGTTTCGTGATCAATTATTAATAAATGTCCAAAAAAAAAAGAAAATGGCCCATGACAACACAACTTGTCATCATCTGTCGTCGATACAACAAAGCCCTTCGAGGTGGGGAATAGATCCCACTAGAGTTTGAGAATATCAAACGAGGAGCTGACTAGACAAAACCCTTTTTCTAAATTAATGTGGGACCTACAATGACCTTTTACAGGCCCAATAATCGACGTTTTTGTCTCTCTGGGCCCATGACAGCTGCTCTTGTACCCTGTTTTTCCTACCTTTCATAGACACGTGTAGAGAATCTCGCTGGGAGTTTTTGATACGTGGCGGTTAACGAGGTCTCAAGGTTGCATGGGATTTTTTTTTTTTTAATTCTGTTGCTTTAGATAGCCGTTGATTTATTATCATAAATGATCTTAGCCGCAGATTAATTTCAGATGGTCTAGTTCCTAGGCTTTAGCCACTAGCTACTTCCTTTTGGGCAGTTGAAAAGGTTGGTAGGAATATTATTCATACAATCAGAAATCAAATTTATTTTAAAAACTGCTGAAACCGGTCTAAACCGACTCAAATCAAATGTTCAATCGACCCTAAAAAGCTTCATCGATTTTATTTAACACTAATTTATTTATTTTATTACATATTGAGACTCTTGGAGCATAACTTTACACTTGATAGATTTATATATCTTATGAAAATTCATTTTCACGTTTTATCTGTATTATAAATTAAAGTTGTACTATAATAAGTCGCTTTAAGAAAATTTACGTTGGTATGATTTACTCTTGGATTTTGCAGGTGAGGAGGATCCTGACAGTGACATGACACAGACTTTCTTACTTGAGCCGTTTGGTTTTAATACTATGATCAAAGATAACACTTGACACATGTAACTTGTTACACAGTAAAAATTGAAAGACGAATGGGCCTTGTTTCTAGCCCAAACTGAAAACAATTAGTGGGCTTTATTATTAACCAAAATAAAAACATAAGAACCAGGGAGAAGTAGCTTGACGGAGGGAAGAAGATCTGTCTGCTACTATGGGAAGTGAGTTCTTGTCCAAGAAGATGAATACAGCCAATGTTTTCTTCAAATCTGATATCATTTAAGATCATTTTGAGAATGTTGGTCATAAGCATAAGATCTTCAACTAGATTTTAACCAAAAAGACTTTGCCATGTTTACAATCTTCTGATACAAATGTTCAAATGGTACAAAACTAAAGAAAGATCTAAAACTCAAAAACTCGAAGCTCAACCATGCCTTCTTTTCTCTTTGGAGAGTACCAAGCCACTACTTTACCAGACTCAAGAAGCCTCAATGAGTAATTTAAACTGTAAATCAGATCCTCCATTTGTGCACCATAGTTCCCTGCACCTACCTGAAACTGCGAGTCTACTTTGAAAACTATTGGACCTGCAACCTGCAAAGTTGTAGCATTGCTTATAATTTGATTCTTTACATCAAAGACTTTGGATAAGAAGCTGATTAAATAATACCTGTTGCTGGAATATCAGGTTGAGTCTGGGAGAACCCAATGTGTCATCTGTTTTGTTACTACCTGAAGATCTTCTAACTGCATTAAAGATTCTTTTAGCAAGAGCAGAAGCTGAGGAAACGTCCACACGAGCATCTATTCGTGTTAGGTCACCATACAGCTTACTAAACCGCCCTTTCTGGAACGTATAACAAGCAGAACCAAACACATCTGCGCTTATCAGACTCCGCTTTTTGCCGTTAACCAACATGCCTCTGCCTGTAATCCAAGCTGCCAAGCTGCTACCTACTATTCCCGAAACTGCTGCATGAGGCTCCTTGAGGCGTATATCGTAAGGTAGAAAAACAGGTGTATCATCATCTTCTTCTGTGTTGTCTTCTTCCTTTTTCGGCCTCCACAAGTTTCTCTTAGCCTTGTATGAAACTGCAGCCTTGGCGCATAAACCAGGCATCAAAGAAGCAGGAGCATCACCACCATCATAACTCTCACCAGCAGCATTCACAGGGTGAGGATTACCCTTGCTTTTGTGTACACCAAAACGGTAGTGAAGCCCGGATTCTGGAGCAAGCGATGAAACATCAAAGTTTAATGACTCAGGAACATCCCAGAAGCGTCCTTTATGGTCCAAAAATAAATCCGGCCAAGCTGCTTCCACAGTGAGATCATGTTTCTCAAGCTGCTCAAAACGAAATCCTCAATCAGAAGTGCTTAAAACATACAAGGATGAGCAAATAGATGCGTACCGGATGAACAAAAATCAACTTCTTTCTGAGTCCGTCTTTATCTCCATGCCGTTCAGCGCTCAGCAAGAGAGAGGAAGAAGAGCCTAACGCAATCTGAGTCCATAAACCAATAGAGTAAAGGGATTTATCTACAATGTGTTTTGTTGTGTTTTTGAAAAGCTGGAGATCCCATTCCTCTGCCTTGCTAATATTTGCTTTGATATCAGCAAAGAGCTTCTTTGGTTTGAACTGTCCAACCAATCCTAGCCACCTACAATGATCAGTTAACCAAACTCGGGTGAAAAAAAACTAAACAGAACCTAATCACATGTCTCAATCAAATTCAACAACACCGAGAAAAAGAACAAAACATCCTAATGTCGTAATGTCGTGTTTTCTGAACTAAAAGTCTCAGTTAAAACCATAAATATCACTCACTCAAACACCACATGTCTCAATCAAATCGGACAAAACATCCATATGTGGTAAACTCGTGTTCTTCAACTCAAAGCTAAAACCTTTTAACGTAACTCACTCCAACACCAAAGTCAAAAAGTTATCTAACCAGTTGGAAGAGGAAGGACTGAGCAAGAGAGAGTTGAGAGAGAAAGAGCCGAGTCTCTTGTCGGAAGAAGGAGCAAAAGCAGGGATGATTCCGAGAGGAAAGCCTTCGCGGAGAAGAGAGAGCTGTTGAATACGGTGAGAGCGGCTAGCTCGTGCACCGTCGACGGGAAATGGCTCACCGGGAACAGAACGAGCTGTGCCTTCGAGGGTCTGCGGTGAAGAAACGTTCTGGTCCCAGAAGACTGAATCAATTGCTGAGTTGAGGTTCGCCATTTTCTTCTTCTTCCTCTCCTACTTCTTCTTCCTTATCTCTCCTGGCTGTGGAGGCAAATGGGGTTTAAGCTTTAGAATGGGCCTTTTCGGTTTGATCAATATGGGCTTTTGCATTATTTAAATGGGCCTAATTCGAACAGCTCATAAACCCAAAAATCAAGACCATTTAGGCTTTAAATGGTCTTGATGCAGTTTTCGTTTGAATCTCCAGTGGGATAAACCTTTGTTCTATAAAGAACACAAAGGAACCTTTGATTTTTACATTAAGTTTTGCATAAAAGACAGATCGTAATAGCTCCAAAAAAGTGTCTGAATAACAAAACAATCAAAGCCAGAATGGTTTCTTTTATGGACTGTTGAAAGAGTCACAAAGGATGCTCGAATTTATTTGCAGAATCTCATTTTCAAGAGATAACTTGAGAGAACCTCATACAAACAATAAAATGAGAGAGGAGCACAGGTCTTTAGCTAGACATTGGATGGTTGAAAACGTATTCAATGGCAAGAGGGCAAGAGTCGATCTTATCAGCTTCTTTGTCTGGGATCTCAAGCTTGAACTCCTCTTCAATAGCCATCACTATCTCCACCGTGTCCAAACTATCTAATCCCAAATCCTTTTGGAAATGAACTTCAGGAGTCACCTGAGTTTGTGAAAACATATCAACAACAAAACCTTGATTAAACAAACTCTAGAAAGATTTGTAATTTCAAACAAAAAGGACTTGTTCATCTACATACCAAACTCAGATGAAAAAATGACTTAAACTCATCACAGAAACACCAAATCTGAAGCAGTAACAGCTTACTAGTAAGGTCACTGACATCAAATACTAATGCAGCATTGAATCAACCCAATCCATAGACACAGAGTTAAATGCACGAACTATGAGTCGAAAGGAACATAAAAGGACTCGTTCATCTACACACCAAACTTGAACGAAAATTGATTAAGCAAACAAACCATCAAATGTGAAGCAGTAGCAGCTTACTAGCTAGGCCATTGATATCAATAACCCTAACTACTAATGCGACATCGTTTCGTATACCATTTGGTGTATATTCCCACTATAGCTATATATATTTCAACCAAAAGCTACAACAGATCATCCATTGACAAACGCAAGATCTATAATTTGATTCCATAAGATGAATCAGGCGTAATGTGTACGAAGATCGAACAGACCTTAGCTGGATCGACTTTAGGGAAGCACTTGACAACATCGAGAACTCTGTCGATGACATCCTGCTTGCTGAGATGATCATCGTGCGAAGAGAATGCACGGATCGAACCAAGCAACCCAATTCGAGACAGATTCGATCCCGTCACCGGAACCCTAAGATGACGAAGGACTGCAGTTCTCAGTGCCATCTCCGTTGAGCTCTGAGATTTAGGGATTTGGATGAGACCGAGTGATACACGAGAGAGAGACGAAAAGGTCGTACTAGAAAGGCACGTTCTTATCACGTGCCCGCTTTTATAAGCCCAGCCCAAGTTGATTTATGGGCCTTTCTAATACACTCAGAGCCTATAATGTCTTTGAATTTATTAATCTGCATCTAACTTTCTATATATTGTAAAATATCCTTAACAGTTTCTAATTTTCACATAAATAACCCATTGGTCTTCCTTTTTCAGCTTACGCATAATCACACACTAATCTCTCCGGCGAATATTTGGAAACTCTTTCCCCCCTGCGAGATCTCGAGACGTATCTCAGATCCGTCCGGCTAGTGTTGATCTCGAGGAATCAATGGCTCCGGTGTCGGCACTCGCCAAGTATAAGCTGGTGTTTCTGGGAGATCAATCCGTGGGGAAGACGAGTATCATCACTCGATTCATGTACGACAAATTCGACAACACTTACCAGGTAACTCGCTCCATTTTCAAGGACTTGGAGATCGATCGATTCTGTGTAATCTGAGTTGTAGATCCTTTGGGACGATAACAATCTGCAGAATGATCATACTCGAGGATCGTAGAAACAGAAATGGAATCTGGACTAGTTAGCTCTGATTCTGTTTTATCATCGTTCTAAGTAGTTCTGAAAAAGTATCTGTTCTTGATATGTAGCTATGATTGTTACGTTTAAGCTTTTGAAGTAACAATCTGCAGAATGATCATGTATCATCTCATCTCCTTTAGTGTTGTTGTTCATATTCGAGGATTGAGAAGATCGTGATGGAATCTGGACTAGTTAGCTCTGATTCTGTTTATCATTGTTAATGTAATCGATGTTGTTCTCAATTAATGCATAGAAAGAAAGAGTATATGATCTTGATTTGTATTGTAACTAATGATCATTACGTTTAAGCTTCTAATATTAAGTGAACCATGCTTGCTTATCATCATTATACACAATGTTCTTTCTTCTTCTCAGTCAGTAGTTTATGTTGTTTTCTTATCATCAGGCCACAATTGGTATTGATTTTCTATCAAAGACTATGTACCTCGAAGATCGGACTGTTAGACTGCAGTTGTGGTAAGAACTCTAACCAGTTTTCAAGTTTCGTATGAAGTATCAGATCATGATTTGGTAATTTAACTCTGAGAGATGAAACATATGATGACAGGGATACGGCAGGGCAAGAGAGATTCAGGAGTCTTATTCCGAGCTATATTAGGGATTCTTCTGTTGCTGTTATTGTCTATGATGTTGCAAGTATGTTGTGAACCTTACCCCTTTCTCTGTTTTATATTTTAATGAGTAAAAGCGTTTTCATTTCTTCCTTATCTTTGATTCATCAAAGTTCTTGCAATGTGAAACTTGATCATTTTGTTTTTTTCTTTGACATATAGGCAGACAATCCTTCCTGAACACTACTAAGTGGATCGATGAGGTTAGGACAGAGCGTGGTAGTGATGTCATAGTTGTGCTTGTGGGAAATAAAACCGACCTTGTCGACAAAAGGTAATAGTGATTATTAATCTACCATCTAGTATCTACATCTTTCTTTTTTAAATCGTGATGTGCAGATTACTGTGTTCAATAGCAAGTATGTTTACTGTTACTTGGTTGAACACTGTTTGAAATTGTAATCATTGTTAAACCACGTCTTACATTCCTAATAAGTTGTTTGTTTACTCAGGCAAGTGTCAATAGAGGAAGCAGAAGCCAAGGGTCGTGAGCTTAATGTAATGTTTATCGAAACCAGTGCCAAAGCAGGCTTCAACATAAAGGTAACAGAGATCTTCTCTGCACATTATTTGTGAGAATTTCTTAGACAACAACACAAAAGATTCCTGCTAGATTCACTTCAAGTCCCATTCAATAGTTAATTCTTATACCAATCTCCATTCATATGGTCTCCCCTTGATACTCTCTAAACAAATCACCGCATAGTCAGAACGTAATGTCTCTGTCTCATCTTGTATATGATTTTTAGGCGCTTTTCCGCAAGATCGCAGCAGCTTTGCCCGGAATGGAAACACTGTCTTCGACAAAGCAAGAGGATATGGTTGATGTCAATCTCAAGTCTTCCAACGCCAATGCATCTTTGGCTCAGCAGCAATCAGGAGGATGTTCTTGTTAAAATTTGCAACAAACCACAACAAATTGATAGAGAACAAGAAAAAAAAAACACAGATATAAAAGTCCTCGAGCCTTTTGTTTTCCCCATCAGATTGTTTTAGTTTATGGTTTGTCCTTAGCTCTGAACTGTTATGGTCTTTGGATTTTCAAATGCTCTCTGCTTCAGTACTTTGTTAGTTTTTAACAACTTTTCCCAAAACTGTGATTTGTCTATATATTGGATTATATAACTGTAAGGCTATATAAACTAGACACACTCTTCTTGTTTCTTCCTTTCATGTGAAGACAAGTGAATAGAGAAAGAAGCACATAATAACTCCAAAACACAAAGTTACATAAAAGTTTTTACAAGATTATTTAAATGTATTGCTTCATACTAGGTGATTTATATGTATTGTTGGATAATAACAGTATATAGTGTACCATAAAAGTTTTTACAGGATGATTTAAATGTATTGCTGCATACTATGTTATTTATATATATTTTTGGATAATAACAGTAATATAGTGTACCAGATAATAAGAAAAAAATCAATATCAGCATTCAGAATTATCCTTGTTTAGTAATATATTTTATAACTCGTATATGATCCTTGTTTAATAACACTTGAGTTTAATTTCTAGAATGTTGTTTTATTTTATTGCTCAACAAAAAGCTTGATGTATGGAGAATTCATAGATGATGCGAGTGATACCACATATCCATGAAAAGTTAGTGAGTTTCTATAGTTCGTATATATTTGTGAGTTTCTATAGTTGAAGACTGATTATATACAATTGTTTTATAGTCTTAGATTTATTTTATTTTTGCATATTGTTTATGAATTAGCTTTAGATAAATTTCAGTTAATTACTTATTAACTTTAATAGTTTTGACTTATGAGTTTAGCTTATTGTGCACGTGAACCTCTCTTTCAATCACTCATTCATAGCCATCGCTTAGATTGCCTCCACACGAATAGCAGGACGCAAACGGTGTCACTATTACAAGGATTTTGTTTTTCTATGACAAAATAGGTTTGGGTTTTCTTTTTCTTGTGTTAAACATGCTATATATTATGAAGATGTGTACTTCTATATGATTTTACATATGTAAACTTTATATTTTGTTAGATTATCAAATAGTTTATTAATTTAACATTTATAAAACAGCTTTTTATATTAAAATGTCAATGCACAGTCCATAGAGATAAAAATAAGTTACAAAGTAATATTTATTTCATTCGATTTCGATTGTGTTTTGTTTCTTTCTATATTTTATGTATAATTTCTTGATTTTGGTTCAATTTGTTTTATTTTGGAGATCAAACGTAGTTCTTTTACATACTCATCATCACTAAATTTAAATAATAATAGGGTGAACCCCATGAACTTTATAAATGCGAGTGCCGGTGCTGTATATCTATTTCTATGACAATTATGTTGTTAACTTATTATTCACGGATTCAACTTGTTTTCACGTGCCATAAACTGTGAAATTCATAATTACGAATTACATTTGAAGCTGCCGGAAAAGAAAATCAGGAGACGACTCTTCTTTTTTTTTTTTTAAAACAAAGTACACGACTCTTCTTCATCTACACACAACGTACATTACTACATAACTATATATTTATTTTTATTTAGTTTTCAAAGAAAATATTTTAAAGCTGTAAAGGCTAATATTAATTTTCCCAATGTTCAATAGTATTTTTTATAAACTTTGGGCGGCAGATAGTTGGGTAGGGTAGACAATTATGGGCTCATTCACCATTTGATGAGAAGCTTCACTCTTGGAACGTGAATCAACTAACACTTCCAATACTTTTTATAAGTCTATCTTTCTCAGTGTTGAAATAGTTTGGAATAACTATTTCTCTTCATAAGTATTTGAGATTTTGTACGTTAAGTATGGTAATTTTATTTATAAATTCTGAAAACTATTAGGGTATTTCCACGCTCATTATCATATTATATGCAATAGAATCTTCACGCGTTAATCATTTAAATTAGTTGCCTCAAAATTAGTTAAAAATAGCACATAGTTTAGGAATATGTTACCTAATCCGTGAAGATTGAATGCACTGATCATCAGACTAATCCTATATATTAATTAATGATTAACTAGAATCAGAAAATAATATATTTCCATTGGCTCCGCTCATGATTCACTTAAATTTTCTGGTGCCAGTTAGAAAATGATACCTATAAATAAGGACGTATATATAATATATTATAGTGATTATATAGAAACCATTAGCCAATATATATACAATATAATCAAAATACTGTTTTTTTTTGTTAGTAAAAACGATCTAAGCCATGTATTGCGTGTTAAGAACTAGGTCATCACAATGCTTCCTCACAATCAAAAGCATGTGCGTTGTGTTGTTACTATTATCGATTACTAGTGGAAAAGTTTGTGCAGGTTTAAATTACGGAGAAGCTCTCACAAAGAGTCTTTTGTATTTTGAAGCTCAACGCTCTGGAAAATTGCCATCAGACCAAATAGTTCAATGGAGAGGAGATTCTGCACCTGGAGATGGTTCTGATGCTCATGTAATCTTATTAAACTCTAATCTTCTTTACATGTTAACTACCATAATTTGTTGTGACCATTACTTCTTCCGTTTTATAGTTTCAATGCAAAATTTATTGATTTTTTATTTTAATATATTTATTAAGATAATTTGCTAATTGTACAATTAATATAGATTGATCTCACTGGAGGGTATTATGATGCCGGAGACAATGTGAAGTTTGGATTCCCATTGGCCTTCACGACGACAATGCTAGCTTGGGGCAGTGTAGAGATGGAATCTCAGCTCCATGCCCATAATGAGTATCAAAACGTCCTCGTGGCTCTTAAATGGGCCACTGACTATCTCATTAAAGCCCATCCAGAGCCCAATGTACTTTACGGACAGGTGGGAAATGGTACGTTAGACCATGAGTGCTGGATGAGACCAGAGGACATGGACACTTCACATCCACGTCCATCATACCGCATTGATGCTCAGCATCCAGGTGCTGACCTTGCGGCCGAGACAGCTGCGGCTATGGCTGCAGCTTCTCTAGCATTTGCTCGGTCTGATGCAGCCTATGCCAAAACACTCATTAGTCACGCCAAAGATCTATTTGAATTCGGTAAAAATCATCCCGGGCTCTATCATGAGTCCATTACTAACGTGGATGGCTTTTACACGAGTACGGGCCATGAAGATGAGTTGTTATGGGCTGCAGCTTGGCTTCACCGGGCCACAGGAGACCAGATGTATCTTGATTATTTAACACAAGCTTCTGATAGCGGAAGTGTGAGGTCTTCTTTCTCATGGGACGATAAGTTCGTTGGGGCACAAGTCTTGGTAGCTAAGGTAGGTTTAATGTGATCTTACCTTACAACATCTTTATCCGAGTTTCTTAATAGGGTCTCTTGCACCGTTTGTAGGTCTCACTGACATATGGGATCCATGAACAGTGCAAGAGACAATTCCAAAAACTCTTAAATAAGAACCGTCTCTTGCATTGTTTGCGGGTCTCACTGATACGCATCGGCCCGCGATTGGTTTGGATTTTTTTTAAAATCAGAAAAAAAAAACTTTTGAAGATTTTGGAATAAAGATGCTCTTTAACTTATACGTCAAGAAACAAATATTTAACACATGATTTCCCCCCCCGCAAATGTTAGCTTGTGTTTGAAGGGAAAGTGAAGAACGAAGGGAAGATGGCAGAGTATAAAAGAATGGCCGAGCAGTTTATCTGCAACTGTGCTCAAAAAGGTTATAGAAACGTTAAGAAAACTCCAGGAGGTTTGCTTTGGTTCTTTCAATGGGGAAACCTCCAATACACAGCTACTGCTTCTTTCGTCTTATCAAGTTATAGTAAATACCTTGAGGCTGCACATGCTTCCCTCCAGTGCCCCAATGGTGTTCTTCAAGCTTCTGATCTTCTCGGCCTCGCTCGGGCTCAGGTTAGTCAAGCATTCAGTTTTTGAATCGGCTCAATGAATATATTAAATTCACATGCTCATTATGAGCTTTTAACTTAAAATTAGTTCATCTTAAAGTGCACTAGTCCTAGCTTTTATATATTAGTTTATTAATTATATATTTTGGTCAAAATGTTAAAGTTAAAAATGTTTTAGAAATAAATTTATAATTTTCTACGTGGAAATTCATTCATTCATTAAGATAATAATTTTCTTATGATATGTACATGTTTATGTTACTAGGTAGACTACATACTTGGGTCAAACCCCAAGAGCATGAGCTACATGGTTGGATTCGGGACCAATTATCCTAATAGACCACACCATAGAGGAGCCTCTATAGTGTCAATCAAGAAAGATCCTAAACTGAAGGCATGCGGTGAAGGGTGGGACACTTGGTACAACACTACTGAACCGAACCCTAATGTTTTGTATGGAGCTATCGTAGGTGGACCGGATGTGAACGATGTTTACCAAGATGAACGATCTGATTTTCAGCACAACGAGCCCGCCACTGTCACCGTTGCTCCTTTTGTTGGTGTTTTTGCTGCCATCGCATGATCTCAAATAATTATACTTATATATGTATTCGTTTTCATCATTTACTGTCTGATGAGGACCTTATTTCTCCTAGACGCTCTAGCGAGTAATTGTCATTTTTTTTATTGTGTAAGTGTAGAAACAAAGTCAAAATTTGATTATAATAAAACTTGATTTAGTGGGACACTGATCATTATATTACTAACAGGCTAAATTCGATTCCCTACACAAAAAGTCACAAACTAACAAAATTTATATCTATCATATGTTATCTAAATTTTAGGACACTGATCAAGTGGTCATTATTAGATCTCTTTTATATATGCTCTAACTGATCAGATGTGTGTATATATATGCACTCCATCCTTTTTTCCAAGTGATGTGTTCTTGTATAGCCTTTTGTATACAGTGAACCTTGGGTTAAAATGTATTTGCCAATGGGTTTGAGTGTCTGCAACATTGTGCCATGATGTCTTTTATCAACTATTGCTGAAGTATCATCAGATAGCTTCTTGGCAAAAGGGCGAGCACTTGCAACTCCACTAAAAAGGCCGTTATGATAGCCCATGCAAAGTATTAGGCCTTTTAATCTATTAACGGGTTGGATAAACCCAAAAATCTAGGAACTAAAAACGACAGCGTTTTCAACAAAGTATTGGGCCTTAATCAAATTTGATTTGTCTCTCAACAATATGATGACTCCTTCTCTGTTCTTATTCTGGAAATAAATAAGCTTTCTGCAAATGTGTAATCTCTCTAAAGCTGAATCACTCCCGGTGGAGGAGCTCGGATTCGTCGTCGACAGAAGGAATTGATTAGAATCTCCATACACAGTCAAGAGGAAAGATAAAAGATGAAGCAAAATCGAGTCTTGTTCTAGTCAAATTGAAACCAACCCTCGAATTGTTGCTTCTTGTGTGTGTTTCTCTTGATTCTTCTTCATCAGCGAAACTAATTTTCAAGAATTGAGGATCAAAGCTTCGTGATGGACTACGAGTCGTTTGATAGCAGTGGTTAGTTCCATAACGTTGTGTACACAAAACACTCTTTCTCTCGTCTTCGTCTCTATATCAGTCGTTGAAATTAGGGTTTACGAAAGTTTCAGCCTTTCTTCGTTCCAGTAGTGTTGTACATTGTGGGTTTTGTTGGGTTGGTGTTAACTCTCTACTTTGATCTTAAAGGTGAAATCTTTTGGTTGAATGTGTGCTGTCTACAGGAAGAGATGTTGTTTAGGGTTTACGAAAGTTTCAGGCTTTCTCTGTTAAAGTAGTGTTGTACATTGTGTTTAGTTTTGGGTTTGTGTTAACTCTCTACTTTGATCTTAAAGCTGAAATCTTTTTGATTGAATGTGTCTGTAGGAACTGATGATGATCTACCTCCATCGCATAGGGTGGTTCCACGAGGAGGGAGTGTGTCTAGCAATGGAAGACCTTCGACTCTTCCTCCATCTTACATGTATGACCAAGTTGCTGCTGATGTGGAAGCTCAGATTCACCATATTGAGAAGGAAGCATACTTCTCTCTTCTAAGAGCCTTTAGAGCACAAGCAGATGCAATTACTTGGGTATTATTCCTTGAATCTCGCTCTCTTCTTATCTTAGTTGAAATGATATCTCTTTTTTTGTTGTTGTTATGTGTCTTGTTTAGGAAAAAGATAGTCTAATAACTGAAATGCGTAAAGAGTTGAGAGTATCACATGAGGAGCATAGAGAGCTTCTTGGTCGTGTAAACGCAGATGATACTATACGAAGGATAAGGCGAGAAGCTAAAATCATAAGCATTTATTCGGTTGAGTAGTAAAAAGTTGTCAATAACATGTATAGTTTTCTTCCCTGTATTAGGGAATGGAGACAAACTGGAGGAATGCAACCAAGTGTGCGTAATGCTGCTAAAGTGGTTCATGATACGTTGCCAAGCCCTTCTGTGTCAGCTTCTATTAAAAAGCACAAACCAAACCAGCCAATTCCTTCTCAACCATTCGCCAGTTCTTCACCTTCTTTTCACCCTCAAGCTGATCCCATTCACACGTTGGCTTCATCGGCAGCTAAACGAGGATCTGTTCCCATTGTCAAGGCCAAAAAGCATAAACCAGTGAGTTAAAAAGTCATAATGTTGGGTATCTTTTGTTTGCTTCTTTTATGAGAAACTATCCTTTTAATAATTTTTCCCCTTTTCTTACGTTTTCCCTGGTTCGTCTTCCGTGAAACCCATCTCATATGGTCCTTCTGATCAACCTCCACGAGGACAAGTTATGAACAGATTACCAGCTGGTCCTACCAGTTCAAGTGGACCAGCAAAAGGAACCGAACCTGAGTCTTTTGTAGGAAGAAGAGTTAAAACAAGGTGGCCTGAAGACAATACATTTTACGAGGCTGCCATCACCAAGTATGATCCAGTTGAGGTGTGTGGCTTCTTAAATTGGCTTACAGTTTTTAAGAAGTTTCCTTATACATGTTTAAATATTCTTATAAATCTTTAAATTTTAGGGTCGTCACGCTTTAGTTTATGACATTGGAACACTTAATGAGACATGGGAATGGGTTAAACTCGCAGAGGTAATTACTTCTTGTTCATTTAACTTTTGAGGAAAAAACTTTGGTCAATAGTCTAATATTCGTACAGATATCTCCTGGGGATATTGAGTGGATAGGAGAGGATCCTGAGGTTTGTAATCGATATGGTTACAACGGACAAGGCCATGTTCTGAATAGAACCACAGGACCAAACAATGTTCCACAACGGGGAAGCAGTTTGGCAAAGACCACTATCAAAAACGATCTCAGAACATCACAGAGTGGAACTGGGAAAAGGAAACATGTCGATCTACGAATCCGTCCTACCAATGTCCTAATCAGAGAGGTTGGCAATAATAATTGCTGTCAAGGCTGAGTTGTACAGTGATGTATTTGTTATTTCTCAAACGGTGGTGGCTTTTCTAATAGGTGGAGAGAGTTCTTGGTTCACACAATCCAGATCCTCAAGAAGTTGAAATGGCTAAGAGAGTTTTGGAGGTTTGATGCTGACAACAACAACAGAGACCCTTTCTTTCTTAGTTTTATGTTTATATACATACAGAAGCCTCAAATGGTTGATTGATTACCTTTTGATTCATCAGGAGCAAGAAAATGCGCTTGTGGGTGCAATAACAAAGCTTGGAGATATATCTAATGGAGAAAGTGGCAAGTGTTTAGTTTGATGATATATGTCAGAGCATCTTTAGGTCTTTTGTACAGAAAATGGCTTTCATCGCTAAACTTGTGTGTGATTGAATCAAAGCAGTTTTGTCAAGGCACAGTGCAATGCAGACCATAAGGAGCTGATGAAGAAGAAGAAGAAGAAGAAGAAGAAGAAAACCAGTGGTTGAGATGGAAAGTCAGAGTCTCAACTTCTTTGATGTTGCCTTTTCTTTGGTATATGACTGTAATTCTTACGTTAGAGGATTAGCTTTAGCCAAATGCTGGATATATGATCATCAAAATATAACCAAAACATACTCTTATGGGTACAAAACCTTAGGCTCTTGTCACAAGTTAGCCTGCTTTGCTAGAGCAATTTTTTTTTGTTCCGTCAGATGTGTGAACAACTTAAATATAGTTGCATTAACCTTTGTTTTAAGCCACAATTCTGGATAACACGATTAGGCTTGAGAGTCTTGAATTTGAAGTTGAAAGGTGAAACAAATATGATTAGATTAGTTAACACTTAACACATACATTCAGCCATGATCAGACAGTTCCAAGGAGGAAACAAGACAGAGTCAGATGAGATTTGTAATGATGGAGGGAGGGGATTCAGCAAAACCCAAAAACTGTGTGTTCAAGAATGCCTTTACGTTTAACTTAGCCTCCTTACATCTTATGTGCTTCACCTAGACGATGAAGCAGATGGTTTACATTGTTAACTCTCAACTATTGATAAATAAGAAGATCTAGTGTTTTTGTACCTAGCTAGACATTGTTGCGTCTCCCAGCTCTTTGTGCCGAGACACTCCCGTATAAATTAAGCACAACTTCAACACAAAGTCAACTTAAATAAAAATGACTTCTCTGAAACCCTCCTTCTCTGGTTCTTTGTACAGAAGGTGGGCTTTCGTCTCTAACTTGTGTTTAACTGAATGAATCAAACAGTTTTGCCAAGGCACAGTGTAATGCTGACCATGAGGAGCCGATGAAGAAGAGAGCCATATGTTTAGATGGAAGGTCAGAGCCTCAACTTCTTTGAAGTTGCCCTTTCTTTGGGTATCTCTGACACTATTTTTTTGCTGACATTAGAGATTAGCTTTACCCCCCAAATGTTGGATAATATGTTCAATAGAATGGTTTCAGTATCTTGTAAGCCATAGCTTGTGTAAGAACTCTAATTAGAGGCCGGAATCGTCAAAATATAACAAAAGCCTAAGGCTCTTGTCACAAGCCACCAAACCGGTATGACCCTTTTGATGCAGAGATAATATTTGGATATATATTTCAAATATAGTTTATTTGATTTTCATATAAATAAGCTTCTTATGCCTACCATTGTATTCAGATTATGATTTGATTAATAAAAGGAGTTTTCCTAAAAAGGTTTCTATAAACTACT
This sequence comes from Sinapis alba, assembly GCA_012274485.2. Classification (NCBI taxonomy): domain Eukaryota; kingdom Viridiplantae; phylum Streptophyta; class Magnoliopsida; order Brassicales; family Brassicaceae; genus Sinapis; species Sinapis alba. The sequence goes on from MU105595.1 coordinate 507,015, forward strand.
GAGAATAGTATTCTCAAATCCTAAAGAACTTTTGATTGCACTGTGAAGAGTATTCACAAATCTCTAGTTTCCGGGTAATCTTAGAATCAACCCTTCTTATTGTGTCCCACCACCTCTCTTGTTCTGATCTTTACCTCTTATTGACTCTCTTCAGGAAATCAGCCCACACTCTTTCTTTTTTTGGAGACAGTGGCGTTTGTGAGAGAGTCTTGAAGAACATAACTTTCTTTGTATTTATTTTTCTCCATTTCCTCCAAAATCCAAATGTTGCTTAACCAAGCTCTTGTAACCCTTGTGTTAATGAACGGACTCATGAGGTTAGAATAAATATATGCCTCTTAGGCCCAACTTGGTGGACACGTTCCTGGCTAGGTCAAAGACTCGGCCTCATCTTCTTCTCGGTTCCTGAACACAAGATCAATCACAAAACCTCCACATGCAGCCATCTCCAGATAAGACATGACCCGTTCGACACACGTCTAGCTACTACTACTTCAACTCACGTCCTGTCAACGGCTTTATCTGCTTCACAGGTTTAGCTTCTTCAGCACGTGTTTGTAACTCGATCACCATTTGTAATCCCATCACTAGACAAACTGTGAAACTCAACGAGATAACCAACAAGAGCATCATGTTTGCACGGTGAGTTCATCTCAGAGACAAGAGTGGAGAAAGATTGAGAACACCACGGTAGATAACTACAGCCATGTCTACCAAGGTATATGCATTGATGGTGCTATATACTACGGAATTGGAGAGTCAAACATAGTTAAGTTCGATGCTAGGTCTGAGAAGATGGAGTTGATCAAAACACCCGAAGAATCATACATCTCGATAACAAGCCGTTCCACTCTTGTAAATTACAATGGAAGATTGGGAGGTGTAGAATATGATTATTGCAAAGAAGAGATAAGATTGTGGATTCTTGAGGATGTTGAGAAGCAGGAATGGTCTAGAAACACGTTTAGATATCCTTGTGAGTGGAAAGGATTTGGGTGTCACCTAGAGTCTAAAGTAGTGATTCATACCGGCGAGCTTATGATGTTTCAACCATCGTTAAAGGAAGCTTGTGTTTATTATTATGATTTTAACAAAGAAAATTCAAGAAAAGTGGCGATTCAAGGAGTGGAGACTGATGAGCTACTAGGAACAATGCTTTATTATCCAGGTTTTGTTGATAATACTAGGTTCCTAGGAGGACTTTTTGTTTTGTTTTTTGTTCAGTCATGAGTTACCCATATTTTTAGGCTAAGTTTTGGTCAATGTGGCTGGTTTATATTATATAAATAAACGTATATGGTTATAGACTCCTTTGCTTGAGCAAATTTGTTGTTGTTACTCATGGTTTATTAGTAATTGATATGCGTTCAGTACTGCTATGACTCACTAAAATAAATAGAATGTATAGAGAAGCTACACGACCTTGATTAAGGGTCTGGGGCGAAGATGCACCGGCCCAAATGTTATTGAGACTTTCCTATATCAGTTGCGATTTCCGTTTACTGTTAATAAAACACATGGTTCTAGCCTCCTTTTGTTGTTATTCATGGGTTCATTACCTTGAGAATGTTAGCTAGGTACATGGAACAATTCTGTCAGATGTGTGATTAACTTAAACGTAGTCAAACTAACCGTTGTCTTAAGCCATATTTCTGGATAATGATATGATTAGGCTGAGAAAGTAATTAAACAATACTAGGTTATAGGTAATTTAGTAAGGATTGTTATTCATTCAAAAAAAAAAATTTAGTAAGGATTTTAATTTTGCAAAAAATAAATAATTTTATGGACCCATGTTTATGTAAATTATTTCTAAAAATTTGAGAGTCATACACTAATGCTTCACTTGCGTATGTCCAAGACCTGCTTTGAATGAATCTAGTTGGTTTGGGAAGACTTTGTGTTTGTGGTAGTCATTTGCTACCATGTCCATGTGATGTGTATCCTACATTTTCAGTCGGCAACTTCAAAAGTCAAACGTTCAAACTGTGTCACCAAGTCGTTGCCCACTTGCATGAGAATCTCAACTATTGATAAGAAGACTAGTGTTTTGTCCCTACTTCATAGTTGCGTATCCAAATCTCCCAGCTCTTTATGCCGATACTCTCCTATAAAATTAAGCACAACTTGGTGAATAATCAAAACCAAACTCAGAACTACTCAAGGTTCTTAAACTCTTTCGTCCACTTATGGCTTCAAGAAAACCTGTTAATCGTCCATCAGTGAAACACCCGAGTCACAAACATCCACTACACATCTTTAAATCCCAAGAGGAAGATGAGATCATCTGCTCTGGATGTGAGCTCGAGCTAACCGGAGAAGCTTTCAAGTGTACCAAGTCAGACTGTGATTACTTCTTGCACAAGTCATGTTTCGACCTACCACGTGAAATAAACCACAAGTCTCATCCTAACCATCCTTTAACCTTGCTTCATTCCCCACCTTATGAAAGTCACGCTTACGGGTGTGACGCATGCGGTCACTATGGATCTAGTTTCATTTACCATTGCTCTAAGTGCCAGTACGATGTTCACGTGGGATGTGCGTTTCTCCCTGAGACCGTGGTGCGTGAAGATCATGAACATTCACTTACTTTAGTATTCAACTCTCCGTGTAAAGGTCGTGAGGGTATGGTTTTCATGTGTGATGTTTGTAAAGAAGCTGTGTCGGAGAATCTTTGGGTTTATCATTGCAAAGTATGTGATTATGGAATGCATGTGCATTCTTGTGCGGTTTATGAAAATCATGAGGCGAAAAAAGGAGGTGGAGAAGAAGAAGCGGTCTTGGAAGCTTTGAGGATGGAGTCGTTGAGGAATGCTCGTATGGAGTTGGCGAATATGCGTATTTCGAGTAAAATAAATAATTCTGTAATCCATTTTGGTGATGAACCTAGATATCATTGGGTCAGAAAATGAATAAGCTTTTGTGATTTATTCGTTATTTTCCTCTTTGGAAATATCGTTTTCTCGTGCAAGTTATTGTAAGCTTTCTTTCATGTAATCTTCAATTTAAAAATGTCAACTTTTTATCTTCAACTGTTAAACGAAATAGTAGAATACCAAAATTAAATGTAATGATTTACATGAAAGAGGGTGGTGGTCTTGATTCTTGAAAGTTACTGAGAGATGAGAGAGGCAGAGCAACAACAAAGTATAAATATAATCGTGTACATCATGGCTTAGAGGAACTCGACACTGGCCATCAGAATAATGAAGAACCTCAGAGTTATTGCCACTCTGCTTTCAAACAGGTTTCATCATTTTCATGGCGGTGCAATTTCTGGTGATTCCATGTTTCAAAAGGTAAGTCGAAGATGAAGATCCAGACATAACAGTGCCTGAAGGTGGTGGAGAGCCAGTACAAAAAAAGTATCCAAAATCACCTTCATTTTTTGTACAGTGCCTGAAGGTGGTGGAGAGTCAGTACGATCCCTGACTGTACACGGCGTAGTTATCAGTCAGAAAGAGTTTTAAATTCATGATAGACGTTTATAAAAATTGAATAAAACTGTTTTTTTTTATTATCACGAGTTTTCCGGAATGCAAATTTGCAAACCGCCAAGTGTTTTTCAGGTGCAGAAAAGTAAAATCTCAAAAGAAACAATTTCTACACGAACAACGTTTTTCTTCTGTCAATATAAACTTTTCTTCTGTGTGGAAGAGAATGGAACACAAAGAGAGTGAGAAGCCTCAGGACCCGGTAGTGGTTTTAAGCAGATGAAGCTTTCTTACAGTGAGCTTCAAGCCAGTCCATTGTAACACTCTTTGGCCTCTCAAGTGCAAGTCCAAGAGCTCTGTCCCATATTAGCTGCAACCAAACCACAAATAACATAATAAGCTGAGCATCTGAGTTTCTGTTTTAAATGGTTTGTATTATTAACAAAGACGCATATATTACCTGAGAGCAGATACCAAGACTCCTTGAGACACCAAAGAGTACGGTGTAGTACCTATAAAAACGCACAATGTTAATATGATATATTCGACTACTAGCGTAATAGGCTCAACGATATGTTACTAAACGAGAGGTCTGATTCTTACCTTGCTTCTGTTAGACCATAGTGGTTGAGCAACACTCCACTGTGAGCATCAACATTTGGCCATGGGTTCTTCACCTGTAACATACAAAGCCATCACAGAGATTCAGAGAACATATAAACTGAGATTTTCATTAGATGTATTAGACATCCTTTTGAGCTATTGGCGGATTTGTGTTTCATACTTTCTATGAAATCCATTACATGAATTGATCACCCTGGTAAACGAGAAAATATTTGAAGTATTACCTTTCCGAGTTCAGTGAGAACAGGAGGCACAACTTCATAGAGCTTTGAGACCTATAGAAATGAAGGTTCTGTTAGCCACTGCCCACCACGAAAGAGTTTATATAAGAGAGCAAAAGAAAGAAAAAAAACAAAAGTACCAGCTGGAAAAGAGGGTCATCAGGTAAATGCTTCAACGCAAACTCTCTTTGGCACACATATCTTGGATCGGTTTTGCGAAGAACACCATGTCCATATCCGGGAACAACCTGTAGACCAAACAAGCCTTATCAATTAGTTATTTGGTGAACCATCCTTGCAATATAAACATATACACGAATAAAATAGGTTAAGAAGAACCCAAATTAGTTAAAACATGATCCAACCCCTTTTCGAACAATGTTAATCAGTACCATGTTGGCTTGTAAATGAATGTTGTGTTTTACCTTGCCACTGTTTAATGTTTTCCACACATATTCTTTCAACTGGTCTTTCGATATGTTTTCTCCACATTCCTCCACAACTGATTTGATCCAAAGCAAAACTTCCTGTTGCAACAAAACAAAAAGAAAAAGAAACTAAGATTCTGTTCCACTACCTTATGGTTGTACCATAAAACCATCACAAAGTTACTAGATGATAACAACAGAGACAACTCATGAAGCTCTGCCATAGATTGACCAAAGATTTAATGTGGATATATACAAGAGAGAATACCTGATTAGCCAAACCATGGAGTGGCCCAGCTAAACCGTTTAATGCAGCTGCAAATGACAGATACGGGTCTGAAAGTGCACTACCGACCTAAATACAGAAATGAACCATCATAAATGCCCACAATCTCATCAATCCTAAGGAAAGGTATATGAATCTTAGAACTGAGTGTGGAACAGTCAACATTGAGAGACAATGAGGATACATACCAGGTGACCAGTGTGAGCACTAACGTTTCCACCTTCATGATCACTAAACCAGAAACAAGAAGAAAATAGAAATTATCATGCTGATAGTTGTAAGTCTTGAAGATATCAACAAAAAAAAAAGATAAGAAAATTAAGTTAAAGATATAAATGGACGAAGATATTAGTACATACCTGTGGATAGTGATGTAAAGCCTCATGAGCTCTTTCATCTTAGCATCATCAAATCCCAACATGTGGGAGAAATTTGCACCATAATCCAAAGATTTATCCGAGGGAATGGAATCGCCATTCTTATACATTCTGCAATAATTTCGTGGAAAGGTAAATAACAGTGATGGCAGATCTTCCAAAAACTTGAAAAGGATTCCACAAAATGTTAGTCTTCACTAACCTCCGATAAACATATGCAGCTACAACAGGAACGCGAGCGATCAGGTTGAGGCAATCCTCGTATGTGGGCTCCCAGAACCTGGACAGAAAGATCTTGATGATGCATGCTAATTTTCAATGCTATTAATAACTAAACCAGAAACTCTAAAAGCATACTTTGACTTGTGGATTCCATTCTCATATGCCTTTTGGAACTCACTTTGCACCTGGATATCACGTAAAGGAAGACATTCTTCAGTTGAAATGTAATCATTTATAGCCAAAAAAGTAAACTCTAACAGATATCACAGAAGGAACAAGAAGACAACAATGGGAGTTTAGAGATCCACACCTGGAGAGCCATAACACCGCTAGCAAATTGTGTCATTGGATGAGCTGTGGAAGGCAGGGCATCGATCGCATTGTACACGTAATCTGCATAAAAGTTGAATAGAAGTCATGTATGAGTGGAAGTGTAACACGAAAATCACACAAACAATTCCATTTCAATTAAAATTTAATTTGAAACATTAACGTCTAACAAGTTCGGATGAAAATAAAGAGGCCGGTTTTTGCAAACAGCCAAAGCCAGAAGTTAAAGAGCCAAACCTGGCACAGCAGCACGGTTCGCCAAGTCTTTTGACAGTGCTTCAACTTGCTCTTTGCTAGGTACCTACACGAGAAAGGGGGAAAAGGATATTACATTGACGGACACTAATTGTCTGGACATGCTCATGACCAACTTATAAAAATTTACAGAAAAGGCGCACCTTTCCAGTTAAAAGAAGCCACAATAAACCCTCGGGCAATGGTTCCCCTCCAGACTGTGCAGCCGGTAATACTTTCTGGCACTCAGGAATTGACAAGCCCCTAAAGCGTATTCCCTGAAACAATGATACAATAATTGCAACATTAGCCTTTCAATTTGAAGGAAGAGCACTTGATATATTCTATAGCCAAACAATTATAACGATATACAAGGAGTTATCAGTACCTCTTCCGGGTCAAGCAGTGAGGTTTCCCAGAGCAATCCAGTCATCCCTCTCATTCCACCAATTACCTTTATATTAAAAGTTCACTAAAATGAGTCATTCAAAGGGGAGGCTTACATAAAAAAACAAACACGTGAATCATCATGTTTCTACCATATCAACAGTGATGTTTCCCAGTTGAACTTTCCCATGTTCTGATTTCAGTTTCTTCAGACGGTCCTGAAATTGGAAATTTTATGAGGAAAGTGGGAACAAGAAAATCATTTACTTACAAATAGGAAAAATGACATGTATATAAGATAATTTATTAAATTTGTGATTGTATTATTATAAAATAAAATGACATGTATATAAGATAATTTATCATAAATTTAAAAATATATTCTTTTTTTTTGTCAACATTACAAATATTCATTTCATGTAAATGGAATCTAAGCTTACCTGTTGTTCCGGGATCAACTCTTGCAGTTGCGACTTCAGGTCCTGCATTGACATCATTAAAACAAAACGATCAAATACCCCACAAGCAGCAGGTCGAAAATCAATCTCACCACAACAACAAAAAACACACACAATCATTCTCTCAAGCAAACTTCCTCTATGAATAAACCAAGTTTCCAGTTCAGGTTACTAAGCATTTGGATCTAGTTTGTGTTAAAAGAAAAATAGAATCTAATCATCTATACATTACAAGATCGGTGGAGATAATTACCATATCGGTGGAGCTCTGCATCTGAATCCATCTAACCGAATTGCTGAGCGAAGATTGTTGCCCCTGGTAACATAGATCCGATCACCATTAGATTAGCATCAACGAAACCAAAATTGCAAGCGAGAATTCAGTTGTATATATAAGAAAACCACTCACAATGCGAGACCTCAGCCTAGTAAAGGCCGATACGCTGCGGAAAAACACCATTCTCCAAAACTCAAAACCTGTTACAGTACAGCATCCACCAAAACCATATATTAATCCTCAAAATTCAAAAACAAAGCCGATCCATGGAAACTCAACAATCACCGAATCAGAAAGCTACAAACGAAAACCAAAGAGGTTCATCGCGTAAACAATAATTCAACAAAACTACTCGAGATTCGACCAACGAAGCTCAAAGCCTGTGACAGTATTCACCAACACCAAATACTAACTTCAAAAACTAAGCCGATCCATGGAAACTCAACAACACTCTGCCGAATCATAAAGCTAGAAACAATCGAAGAGGTCTATCGCCTAATCTATAGCTCAAAGAAACTCGAGATTCGATCAACGAAGCTAATAATACTAAGATTCCATTAAAAAATCATGGAATAGTTCTCCGAAAATTAAGGAAGACGAAGAGTCTCTAGAGAAAAGCGAAGAACATACCAGAGATTCGAGGAGGTTGACGGCGATCGAGAAGAGAGAAGAAGGCGAATGTTGACGAATTATTATTGCTGCGTGTGATGTACACAGTGATCTGTATATAAACGGCGAAAAGCGTGCAAATGACATTTTACCCCCAAAAAGAATGTGTGCTTTGCAGATGTCAGTAGCTGGATTTTGTAGAAAATTCCTATTTTGACCTTCGAGAACTTTGAGAAGGCAAACCAAGTCAAACCGGGGACAAGGAATCTTGTAGTAAACCGGAATAAAACGCGTTGAGGGGTCAGTATTTTGACATTTGGGAAACCAAACCGAATTGATTTGGCCTTTGATGAGATGGTCAACGGTTATATCTCATTAAATAATTTAAGTTAGATTAACTTTTAATTCAAAATCAACTGGTAATAAGTCAATTGATTTATATTCCTTACTAGGGCTGGGCATTCGGGTATCGGATCGGGTTCGGATCGGGTATTTCGGATTTCGGATAATTTGGATATAGGAAAATTGGTACCGTTCGGATAATTATNGTTCGGATCGGGTATTTCGGATTTCGGATAATTTGGATATAGGAAAATTGGTACCGTTCGGATAATTATAAATTTCGGTTCGGGTTCGGTTCGGTACTTGCCGGATCCGGATATTATCGGGTATATCCGAAAGAACCGAAAAAAATTCGGTTCCGGTTTGGATTGACTTAATTTTACCCGATCATAACCGAAAATACATATTTCTAATCCGAAATATCCGATTAAAAACTGCTTTTTTATATCCAAACGTATACAAGAATATCCAAAAGTAACTAAAGTATCTAAATTATCGAAAATAACTAATATATTTAAAATATTATTTTAATTTTCAATATTATAATTATTATAAGTATTAATATAACTAATATTTGTAGATATATATTTGTACTTCGGATATTTTCGGATACCCGTAATTTTCGGGTTCGGATCGGGTTCGGATCCGGTTCTTCGGATATAGAAAATTAGGTACCGTTCGGATATCTACGTCGGATCGGGTTCGGTTCGGTACCTTAAAATTCGGATCGGATCCGGTTCGGAACTTCGGATCCGGATAATTTGCCCAGGCCTATTCCTTACTATATGAGATTTTGTCGTTAAACTCATTTTAAGACGGTGGCTTTGGACAATTTATTAGTTGTCGTTCTAGGTTTATGCACACAGATTAAGAAAATATTTAATTTTACATATTTTCGAAATAAAAACACTATTCCCAATACACCTAACCATATATTAACCAATAAAAAATAGAATATATAATATTACCAATAAATTTTGCATTGAAAACCGAAAACGACACTTATTTTGAAACAAAAATTTTACTCTATAACGACAAATAATTTGAAACGGAGGGAGTATATGAATTTACATGACGAATTATGAATCACACTGGATTACTGTTAATCGATTCTGGTATCATGTTAAATTATATGATTTTCAGTTCAAAGCTAGTTGACAATTAGTAAATTGACTTATGCTTTATATAATATTTAAAATTATTTTTAACTTCTCTGAGACTTTGTTTCTAATAATACTTCATTCTTATACAGTATGACTTTCTTCATTTTTTTGGATAAATTATACAGTATGAGCTTTGAAGCAGCAAGAACGTTTCGAGACCTACAAAATCCAGGTTTGAAATTGTCTTCTTTTCATCCAATTACAACCAACATAAATAGATTAATTGAACAAATGAGTTCAAATGCCCGAAAGGTTAGAGTAATACATATAAGAGACCTGCGTACAAACTAATATCTAATTATATATCGATTATTAGTCCAATTTGTTATATTATATAATATAACTTCTGACCGTCAAGTTTCATACACTAGCTGTGATTAATACAACAGATTTTTGCAGCGTTGACTCTTAGCTCTTTTTAAAAAACTACTCCCTCTGTATCATATTACTTGTCGTTGTTGTAGAAAAAAATTTTCGTTTCAAAATAAGTGTCGTTTTAGAATTTTCAATGCAAAATTCATTAATAAGATTCATAGGTAATTGTGTTTTTATTTTTCTATTGGTTAAAATATTGTTAGGTGTATAGGTAATTGTGTTTTTATTTTGAAAATATACAAATTATATGTTTTTTTAATATGTGTGAATAAATCCAGAACGACAAGTAATATAAAACGGAGGGAGTATTAATAAAGCAATTTCGGAATGTTTTTGAACTCGATCTTTTTTTTTTAACTTCTGAAAGTTCGATGGTAAAGCCATCTGCTGATACCATTCTCAGTAGTTTGGTTACGATCTTCTGTTAGTTCTTTTTATAAATTAAGATGAATATTTATTAAGTGTTCTTTTTATAAATTAAGATGAATATTTATTAAGTGTTCCTTTTATAAACTTTGAATCACTTTGACTTTTGGTTTAACGGTTAACTACGCTGCCAAAATTTTCATGTACCGAAGACTGTTTGACCCATGGTTTAGTTATAAACCATGAGAATGAAAGCAACCGTGTATCAGTTAGTATTTTATGTAAGAGAACAAGATAGAAAAGATCATCATATCATTCTCAAATCTCAATTGATTAACTACCATCATTACACGGTTGAATTTCAAAGGTGTTAAAAAAGGTTAAAAACTAATTTTAACTAAAAGAAAGAAATATTGAGCTGAAAAAAAATTACAAAGACTAAAATAATGTTTAACATCTGTAGTTAATCTACAACTAGAGATTAAATTCCTCACACTGCACCTTTTTGCGGGAATGTAATTTAACCAATTATATGTAATACATTCGAAAATCTATAACAATGGAACACTAACTAGTCAATCTTTGTTACGAGTGCCACACACTAATTTTCTTCATACAACATATCATAATCAATCACATACACACACCACCAAAGAATTATTACACAACCAATAGTAGCACATCATTACATCAATGAAGTTACATATCAAAACAAATAGTTTTTTTTTTACGACAGACGACGACAACTTAATTAGATACAGTCACTTATCCAAGAAGGGCTGCTCATAAATCAAACTCTCCATATAACCATAACCTTGGCAAATTAAGTCTACCAAAAGTTTTAGTTTCTCATCATACCAAAAAATTCAATATTCAGATATCTATATACAACTTCTATGCCTTTGTTCCCACATGACCTTTTCGTTTGCTTTCATGGCTCTAACGATTAACCAATGCGCAAATGCATAATCAGAGAAACCCTAGAAATTAAACTCTGGTTAACTAGGACGAAGTGTGACCCTTTGTGTCGAAGTTGTTGTTGAAGATGAAACCTTCCACTTGTGAAGAAGAAGATCTCATGGGAAACGTAGAGAAGTAATCTTCTCCTACATCTTGAATCAAACCTTCTAGATCAAAGTATGTGTTTGCGTTTGAAGTACTCTGATCACCCGATCCCCATTCTTCTTTTACCTGATGGCTTTCTCCCTTTCCTAATAAACCGTTGAAACCCTTAACCGGCTGATGATCTAAGCAAACCGGTTCTTGAGACGTCAGAATATCCGGTTTGACTCTCTTTGTACCGGTTTTGTCCTCTCGGGCTACGGGTTTTCCGGTTAGACTTTGGACGACTGAACGGAAGTTTTTGATGTCGGTCTTGATTACCTCCGGTGGGAATATATGGATGATGCGAATCTTAGGCTTGATCTTGGATATTACTTTTGAATTCTTGTTCATGGAAACCCTAGAACTTGAAACTTTATTAAAACTTTGATGATATTGAGTAACCTCCATGGATTCTCTCACCATTCTTTCGGAGATGTTTAGTTTGAACAAAAATTATAATGTAACTGGTATGTCGTGTAATAATGCTGCAGCGGTTGGGAGATTTTTGTATATATAGATAGTTAAATAAATTTAAAAGTATAGGATTGTTGGTTAGTCAAAAACATTAAAATTGACAACAAACTTGAATATCAAAATGATAAAGATGTGCTGGACGAAACAGCGATGGGCCTGCCCTTCATGACACACCACAACTTGATTTAAATAAATTTTTGAATGTATATAGATCATATTATTTACATGAGAACATCTTAGTTATAAACTATAGTATTTAAACATATTTATATAATCCAAGTACACAAGCACTGGTTGCGTAAGCCATATATTTGGTCACCCTTTGAGGTTTTTGTGAGGGTGGAGTGTGTGTTATTGTGTAAAAGTGTTAACTGTCGGCATGTTTTGAGGTTTCGTATAGTTTCTGTAGAAAATTAATTAATTATGAAACTGTTTCTACTTTAACATACACGTATGGCATGGCGTATCTCAGTAATTGCATATTTCTTCTCTTGTCTAAATGCTACTCCCTCTATTCCTAAATGTAAGATGTTTTAAGTAAAACACACATATTAAGAAAGTTAGTTTTAATCTAAAAAGTATTAATAAAAATATAAATTAAAAATTATTTGACCAATTACAAAATAGAACTATTAAATTTGATTGGTTACACAGTTTTTGATAAAGTTAAAGTTATCTAGAAAAATGAAAACTTCTTACATATTGAAACATAAAAACTCTTCTAAACATCTTATATTTAGGAACGGAAGGAGTACTATGTAGAGATGTTAATTGGGAGGTCCAATAGACATATTTAAATAGATAAAACAATTGATTGGACATTATTTTTTTAAAACTCAAATTGTATTTAGTTTAAATTGTTCAAACCCAAAATAGATATGAAATATAATTTACTATCAAATAATTTATCTCAAAGATTTGGTCTGGTGAAAAAATAACAAAAACAGTCTACCCAATAAAAAACTACACAACTATATTCTCTATTTTATTAACAAATAACAAGTTAAAAAATAAAATCAGTTAGTTTTTTTTCTTTTTTTAAAAAAATCAATTAGTTAGTGTCACAAGTCTTTTTCTTGTCATTCTATCTACTGTATAGATTTGGAAATGTATATTAGAATCAAAGTAATTCTATATTAATATATAGACTTGAAAATATTCTAAAACGCACATTCCATTAATAACCATACAATTCTTAGCCGTCTAAACTTTGGTACAAACCGAGCGTGACGGCTCCCATATCTTCCTCGTAATCATCCTCTAGCGTCAACACTTCGAACCACATGGTCAAACCGCTGTCCTCTCCACTAGCTGCAGCCGGTAGCTCGAATCGACAGAGAGGGCACGAGTTATGACTAGCGAGCCAAGGAACAATGCAATCATTATGGTACAAATGGTCGCAAGGCAACCTCCTAGCAGATTCTCCAATCACGAAATCTTCTCTACATATGGCGCATGCTAACGTAGAATCGTCTGAGGAACAGCAACACAACGTTGAAGGTGAGATCTCAACGGTTGGAATCAGCTCCTCATTGTCTTCGTTTTCATGATCATCGTCAAGACCAACTTCAAAAGGAGTCGAAGATGAAAAAGAAGAGACTAGATTGCATTGGGGACAGTATGGAGAAGGAGAAGTAGAAGAAGAGAGGATTGTGATGATGATGTCACATTCATTACAAGTGTAACTCCGCCTCTCCAATTGGTTGTCACCTCCGTCGCTAGTATTGACGGTGGGAGACGAGGACATTGAAGAAGTGGTGGTTGAGAGAAAATTTTAATTATTCTTTTTGTAATGTTTTTCGTCAGATTCTTATAATCTATGACTACAAAATGCTGACATTTCAGAACCTCGGTAGTATATTATATAGTTGGCGTATCTCTAAGTTTTGCGTATTTCCTCTTTTTTGGAGTTTTTAAAAATCATAAGCGTCGTTATAAAATAGGGTGCTTATCCATTTGTCCACCACATGAAATATTTGTCAAAATTTCCTATTACATAGATACTTGATTTGACCCCAGCAAAGGAAATTATCATCGTATATATCACATGTCATAGTTTTTTTTTTCCTAACATTCGTCGAATTATCGATTACATCATCACATAATATATTTCTTCCATTTCTTTTAATATAATATTTTAGAAAATGTTTTTATTTCGATTTATATGATGTTTTAAAAAACAATGTGTAGTTTTTTGTTTTATTTATTTAGTGTTTTAATCATAATTTAAGATATTTATGAAAATAATTATTCATTATGATAAAATTAAAAGTGATATAAAACTTGTGTTAAAATTAAAATTTCTACTTGCTAAAAGCATGAAAAAAACATGAAGTTTTTTCACGAATTTGAATCTCTGTGGTGATGAAAACTTTTTTTCTTTCAAAATTTGTAAAACATTTTTTTTAGGTAAATTCGTAAAATTCATCTTCCCTTTTCTAAGTTTCATATGAAAGTTCAAATAATTCAAATTGCACTAGTTACAAAAACTTTTGTTATTTATTATTTTAATTTTTTAAAAATTGTTTTGAATATAAGTAGGTTCACAAACCCAAAACTACATCATGTAATATTATTTTCGTTTCAAAAGTCTACGCAATGACCATGACCAGAATCCTTACCATTTACAATTTGAGCTAATGGTCTCTGGTATAATCAATTTCAAAATACACAATTCAAATCTTAAGATAAATTTAGATTCAAAATTTCTCAAGAAGCACGATTAATCGATGGCAACCAAAACAGGTTTAATCAGCCATCATCAGTGTCGGAGGTTTGCTAATTCGAACGAGTCCGAAGTTCGCATCCCATTCGATCGGACTGAATATTTTCCATGTACGCTTTCAGTGACACGCCCTTCAGGGAAAGTGAATCCTGAGACGAAGAGCGCAACGCCTTTCGAAAGCGATCTCAATTGAACAAACACAAACAAAAAAACTGTGGAAGAGAATAGAACGGAAACGTCTATGGAGGTTAACTGCAGCTTTTATTATTCATATATTCGCTTACATCACAAACACTAAATAAGCAACAACGAAGACGAAGAACAGTTTAAAGATCCACCGTTCATCACGAAGCCTTCTTCTCGAGCTTCGAAGCTTCCAGATCCGCAGCCTTCTTCAACAAATTATCCTCATCGTCATCTAACGCCATCGTAATCGGACACGATCCAAGCCCCTCGGCAATCGCTAGCACGATCTTCTTCATCTCCGATCTAAACTCCTCCAGATCCACGGAACCGCTTTGATCCGTGTCGAACTTTTCGAAGATCGAGTCGTACAGATTCGTCAGCTCATCCTGAGGAGTCACCACATCGACGCCGAAGTGCGATTCCAATAGCCTCATCGATTCTAATGTCTTTCGTAGCTCGGATCGCGATAAAACGCCGTCGTTGTTTAGATCCAGAGCTGCGAACCTCTCGTCTATGGTCTTCTTGAACTGCTCCTCGTCCTCCACGAACGATCGTACGGTTGATCCATCGATCACTACCACTCCCATTTTCTCTGGTTTTGGATTTTCCGTTTATTATCGCGAGGATAATTTAATAGGAAGACGAGTTAAATAGCATTGGCACGTAGCTGACGAGTCGGTGAAGATAAGAACCTCTAAATCGTAATGGGTGTGGAGACAATCTCTTTTGGGTCGTAATGGGCCTGTAGAAACTTAACCAAAAGAACCTTTCTTTTAAACATCAAGGCAAATTCTATGCGTGACAAGTAGTTTTGCTTGTGTTTGATTACAAATGATATGTAGAAATGGTGCAAATGATACACAAAGAGCCTCTCGATCATGGCGGTCTCTTATCGTCTCATGGTAAGCTTCGGCTTTAATGAAAACTGTGAAATCAATGAGGAGAAAGCGGAAACACCATTCTCTCACCCCAATTAACTGAGATCAGCCAGCGACAACGAGTGTCGGGTACAAAATTATGAAAAGAGACTCGGTTTGTATTTTTTTATGTTGGATAAAGAGAACCGAAGTAATTCGATTGTATATTCTTTCAAAATTTTAGTAAGGTAGTTTTGGTGGTACAAATTTTATTTGAATATTTGTATGTTTATACCTTCTGAAGAAGTTTATAAATAAAATATTATAATTTAAAAAACGATACGCAGACTTTCAAAAGAAAAAGAAAAGAACCTCTCTTATAAAATCAAAGCAAATTGTATGCATAACAAGTAGTGTAATCGTTGCTTGTTTTGATTACAGAGGATAAGTAGAAAGGATGCAAATATATGAGGATTTGCAAACATAGAAATTTCCTTAGATAGCCTCTTTTAGTTTGTTTGTCACAAAAATAGTTTTTAAGGAAGAAAATGACCAAAATGTTTTTTTTAGAAGCTAAAAGAATCATTTATATGCATTTATACCCCTAGGGTTAACTAATTTGGACTTTAGGGTTTAGAGTTAAGGGGTGAGTTTGGGTTTAGGGTTTCAAATTTCAAAAATAAAAAATAAAAAAAATCAAAATTTCAATAAAAAAAAGAGTCTATTTTGGTCATTTTATTTTTTTGATTTTTGGAAAGCGTATCCCTCACCAGACTCGTCACCTGCTACAAAATATTCTGAATATTTACAGTGAAGGGGGAGGAGGTAAATATTTAGGATTTGCCTGAACAATTCAGTCGCAGTAAAATTCAGGATTTTCGATATCTTGTGGATAGAGTTAAAGGGCAGTTAGCTCCTTGGTATAATCAGTATTTATCACAGGCGGGTAAGGAGGTTTTGATCAAATCAATTCTTCAAGCTAAACCAGTGTATCCTATGAGCTGTTTTCTCATACCTAAAACAGTATGTGATGAAATCAACTCGTTGTTAGCAGAGTTTTGGTGGGGAAAGAATGATGATAAAAGAAAAATGTCTTGGGTTGCTTGGAAAAGATTGTGTATACCAAAGAAAAAAGGGGGATTAGGCTTCCAGGACCTATTTAGTTTTAACAAAGCTTTACTTGCTAAACAAGCTTGGAGAATTCATAATAATCCTAATTTGCTTATCTCTCAATTGTATCGAGGGCGATACCATCATGCTACGACATTCTTTCAGTCGTCGGCATCGCGTAATAGTTCTTATGGATGGAAATCCATCCAAGCAGGGAAAGATTTGATAGTTCAAGGTGCACGAGTTCAGATTGGAGATGGTAAAAATACCAATGTTTGGAACGAGAAATGGATTCCGTCTCTGCCGCCTAGGCTACTGTCTAACATGGGTCAGGATCCAACGCTTTTGGTAGCTGATCTACTTCATCAACAGACTCGCCAATGGGATCTTAGGAAGCTGGAGCAATGTTTTGATCAGCATGATAAGCATATTATTACTTCTATCAAGTTGTCGAGATTTAATAATCAAGATACATATATTTGGCCCTTTGTTCGAAATGGCAAATATACGGTTAAATCTGGGTATTGGGTGGCAACCCATCTGTCCCTCGAAGGTGAAGCGATATTACCACCGGATGGATCAGTGATCTTAAAACAGAAAATTTGGAAGCTAAAAATTCTTCCAAAAATTCAGCAGTTCATATGGAGGGTTATTTCAGGTGCTGTCCCTACGGCTACGAGATTATGCTCGAGAGGTATTTTTATTGATCCAACTTGTCAAAGGTGTTGTGTGGAGGAAGAATCAATTAATCATATGCTATTTAAATGTCCTCATGCCATGGCCATCTGGAGATGTACAAGTAATCCCTTAGTTGGAATGTTTACTGATAACCTGGAGGTAAATATTTCTCTTATGTTTGATCAAGTGAGTTCTATGGATGGTCAATTGGCTGTATCATCTTTTTGGATTCTCTGGTATATTTGGAAATCGAGGAATGAATTTCTATTTGATCATCGTAATGTCCACCCTTTTGAGGATGCAAAGCGTGCTTTAGATGCTAATGCTGAATGGTATGTCAACTGTGTCTCTGTGAATAACCTTGTGCCTAGAAGATGCTTTCGTGACTCACGTTGGGAACCTCCTCCTCTTGGTTGGTTAAAGTGTAACTTTGATAGTAGTTACAGGTCTGGTAGGGAATTTACAGGAATGGGATGGATCGTCCGAAATGACGAAGGCATTTGTTTAGCTGCAGGTATGGCAAGAATCAGAGATATTACATCGAGTCTTGAAGCGGAAGCAAGTGGTTTCTTGTATGCTCTGCAACAAATGTGGAATCTAGGTTGGAGACAAGTCTGGTTTGAAGGGGATTGTAGTCAGCTTACGCTTCTGATAAACAAAAAAACAGAGTGATATTCATATTGGGAATCTTATGTTTGATATTACTTATTGGATGTCGCTTCTCCCGCTATGCTCTTTGGATCATGTGAATCGGGAACGTAATCAAGCTGCTGATATTTTATCTAAGAAAAGTTTAGAGTATCCAAACCTTTCGTATGTGTTTAATGCTCCTCCCTGTTGGTTGAGGAAGTATTTGTATCATCCTTTCACTTTCTAAAATAATAAAATTCATCGTTGATAAAAAAAAAAAAAAAAAAAAGATAATGTTATGTGATACAAATATGCTTATAAATTGCAATCAAACATTCTTGGTTTATCATAAATCAACAAAACAAAGTGGTAATGTAACATTTGTTTTACATAAAAGATGCAAAGCATGTGATAGATAACAAAGAATCAAATGAAATAGTTTAAGCAAAAAGTAAATACAAACACATCATTTTTCATCACCAGTCCAACTTCCTTTAAGTTTAGGTCCAGTAGGTCCATCTTCACCGTACACTTCATCAGGAATCTTCTTCACCAAGTTAACAAAAGCCCTCTTCAAAGCCCCAAACAAAAACCTCTCAATCCTCTTAACATCATCTTCAACGCTATAGTCAATCTTAGGTCCCCACTTCCTTAAATAATTCAACCACGGCGGCTCCGCCACTCCTCCTCCTTCTCCACCATACTCCGCCGCAATCACCTCGTACCCTAACGCCGTATCAAACACCTTCTTACTCTTCTCCGTATCATTCCTTATCCCAATACCATTGTTACCTTGCAACACAAGTCCAGGCTTCGGATACATAGCGTGTCCATGAAGCGACGCGTAAGCCACATGCTTGTTGCTTCCTCCTCCTTCTTGAAACTCCAAATCGCAAGCCTCAATCCATTCTCCTCCGCTGTGCTGTGATAAGAACACTTTCCATAGCTCTCCGTTGAAGTTGCTTATACGTAACGTCACGTGTTCCCAGTCACCAATGTGTTCACCGATTCTCCCCAATGGCAAGGTTATGATTTTGACTTTGGCTCGTGCTGGACCATTGAAAGGGTAGAATACCCATATGGCTATGTCTGTAAACGTTGCTCCGAGCATTGGCTTGATGTGGAGATACGCTTGCGTGCTTTGCAAGTCTCCTTTCTTCACTCTCTCTTTACCCTTTTTGTCTATAGGAAGGTCTAGCCAGTATGATCCGTCGTTAGCTCCGCCTTGTGGAAGATTCGTACCGTTAGGTTCGATAGGGTTAGGGTTTGATTCTTCGCCTCGCTTGTAAAGCAAGGCACCGTTGCTGAAGTACCAATTAACAGAGGAAGGTAGATACTCTTCGTCTGAGTGGTGATAGATCAATGGAGAATACGTGTTGAACAAGACTCCGGTTTGGGACCCATTAGGCATTGTAGAGAAGTTTAGTTTCGTGTTCTTCAAGCAAGATAAAGATGGAGGAGATGTGTTTTGAGGTTGCCATGTGAATGTACCTACGCAGACCCCTGTAGCTTCTGTTCCTCTAATGGTTGGTCTAAGGCTCGAGACTTTGACTCCGTTTGATTCCCATATCGATGTATCAGCTTCACATTGTTCGGTTAAGTCAGACCGAACACAACGTACTTTGTCTAGAGGAGGCTTTTGGGAGGAGTTTGTGACTATTAGACCAACGGCTTGGTACCCATCAGGGGCCACAGGCTGCCAGAAATAGCCAGGTCCGTCTTGTTTGATCGTGAGTGACTCGGTGTTTCCGACAAGGGTGTAATCTACAGGGGGTTTCAAAGTGTTGTGGCCTGAGAGATCTGTAGCTATGAGTACCCAACCAAATAGTTGACGGTTGTTTGGTTGAGCGTAGTAACCGAGAATGTGAAAACCGGAAGGGACCGAGGATGGTTCAAAGAAGGTAGCTCCGAGATTGTCTGGTCCTCCTTCATAAGTAGACCAAACCTTGTTAAACGTCGAGACTTGGCTAACCTCTAGACCTCCCAAGTTCATGGTTCCTTTCGCAAACTCGCCACCTTAGGATGAAAGTCAAATCAAAATCATCAAGCCGGTAACCAATAAATAGAGACAGAACCCGGCTTTGAAATTTAAGAAGCCATAAATATTTTAAGATAAATTTTATTTAAGAAAAAATCATATACAATTTAGGAATTAATTATGACATATATATTAGTTATTTAAAGTTTGGAGTTTTCATAAGGTTTTGTCTAGGACCAGCCAAGAACAAGAAGAATCGATGATAATACAAACCTTGATTAAAAGTAGGCAATGGTGATGGAAACTTGAAAGCAGTTTCGATGGGAAGTGCTTTGAGAATCTTCTCTGATGCATCCGAGATTGAAAGACAGTTTCCCATTTTCAGATAACGGAACACAAATGGGAAGATTGATTTGCAGATAGTTCAACGGAAGAATCTTGAAGTCATGGGGTATATATATTGGCAGTATCTTGGTGTCAATAACATAGGATTCATCAAGAACATAGAACGTAAGCAAGAGAAGTTTATAAATGCAAAAGAGGATAAGCGTAAAGCATATTCTTCTTTGTAAATGAGAAAAACGCAAAACGTAAACGTAGAAGTCAAAGCTGACCCATCCAACGTATGGTGTCGTGCAAGGTTTTATTCTAAACGTATATAAGTTGATAATATCCTTTTTTGTTCTTAATTCTACAATTACATAACGTGCAAGGTAGAACTTGACATGTTGAGACAAGTGACAGTGACTCGTTTACAGTTTATCCAGCAACAACACAATTACACAAACGTGCGGCTTGTTTAAAATTATATAAACCCAAAACCATTTATTAGTATGTTTATATGCTAAGACTATCATTATCCTCAGTTTCTTAACTGGAATTCTTAGCTTTAGATAATAGATATAAGAACCGACTCTTAGCCAAAAAAATATATTAAAAAAAAAAAAAAAAGTCAAATCATGAGTTAAAAACTCCGGTTAAGAAACTGAAGATAATGATGCCCTAACTAAAATTGGTCTAACACATCTTTACAACGTAAGTTATTAAGTTCAATCATAGAGATCAAACAATGGAAAAGGTTTGTCACAAACATTTGCGGAGGAGAATTTTCATTACCAAAAAGTCAACAGATTATTGTAACACATATTCTTATTATTATCTTTCACATTATTATTTTTTAAAATTACAGACATGTGAAATCTGAAAAGCTTTTACACACATAATACCAAGGACACTTACCCATGATGACGTGGACTTTTTGTCTTAAACCACAACTATCACATGTTCTTATTTAAACCACACATGTGAAATACTCAAAAGCTTTGGCGCACACCGATCCAAATCAAAGACAATTAGCGTTTCGACCAGGACCACCATAGAAGAAATGATGTCCCCAGTAAGAACTAGCAGTACCTCCTGCTTTGATGTTATAACAGTTACCGTTACTTGCATAAGAGTAAATCCCTTGTGGTTCTCTCAGAGTATTGGCTCCATCAACTGTCTCTAGTTTCCTGAAATAACTCGCTTTCCTATACCATTCGTCTGCGAAACGACCACTTCCCATATCGGTGTTTGTGTGTCTCCCATTGGTCCTTCGGTTTACAATTTCACCTCCCCATTGAACTGTCGTAGCTCGATCTCCGAGAGAAGTGAATAAATTGCCAGGCCAGTACCCGACATACTCTTCACCGATCATTAGCCACCAGTTTCCGCTAGACTAAAATAATTGACAACCCATTTTGGCTTTAGATGCAGATATAACTTCGGGGTGCAACTCAAGTTACGTTTACTATATGGGGCATCAAATTATACAATGCTATTATATGCCCTTGTCAAATGTGCACCCATATTTGTTTTTCCTTTTCGCTAGTTTTTTAAAACTTAGGGCATGATTATCCCCTAGAATCCCAAATGGGGTTTTTTTTTTTTGTTATCTGATTTTTTTTTTTTTAAACAATTGCAAGTCAACACGTATCAGTGGGGTCTACAAACAGTGCCAGAAACGGTTTTTATTAAAAAAAATTTGGAACCGTCTCTTGCACTGTTCATGGCCCCACATGTCAGTGGAACTCGCAAACAGTGCAAGAAACCTCTATAAAAATTTGGGATAAAAATGTCTTTAGACACCTGAAGATATTCTCATTAAATACATAAATTAAATTTTCAAACAAAATTATAATTGGTTTACATGTTCCATGAATACAAATTAAATGTATCCCTTTCTAGAATATATTATATATTGGATTAAAGAAACTTTCTCTACCTTTCAAGGTATTTTAGTTAGTTTCCTCTTTGCTATTTTAAACTAGGAGTGGTGAAAGGCTTTTGATATCTACTTGATAATATGATATTAGGTAGAGCATTTTGAGATATTACAAAAGAAAACTATATCTTTTTGTTCTATACCCCAAAAATAGAAAAACAAAGACAGAAAAGTATCTGTTAGTACCTTCCATATAAGTATGGGGAATTCGTGCTGATCTCCGTCATATTGTGAGACCTGAGTGTAGGATCCACCTGGAGTTATCACTTTGCTCGTCTGAACAAATCCTGAGCAGCGATTGTTGTAGCATCCTGTATTTTGGTAATAATCGCTCTGTTTCTCAAAACAATTCAATTATGATTAGCTGAGTATTCATGATGGGTTTCCATTAAAAACTAATGTATTAGATTGGTTTTAAGAGGAAATAGAAAAACAGAATTTGTTTATATATTGATCCTGTTATAATTGCTGAAGGAAGTTTTAAAACAAGATCAGATTTGTCCTCAAAGAGCTTAGGGAAGTAAAAATCAAAAGCAAAAACACACATAGCTCTCAAAAGCTTTAGCTTGTCACCAAAATAAGAAGAATATTGATTGATTCACAAATGAGAAAGAGAGCTGCTATATATGATTGCCATATATATATGAACTTTTTTCTTGTAATAAATTTTAAACACATAGGTTAGGGTTTAATACGTTTATTACTACACACACGTCTTCAATGATTTCAAACAAATCAATGAATCATAAATCTTAGAAATTTTAAACACAATATATGGGACTCATTAGGCTATAATAATGGTTATAATGGTAATATTTCTTAAACACAATATTTGGGACTCATTAGGCTATAATAATGGTAATATATGTGTTTCCGGAGAAAAAACAAACTTCGATCCTGATAAGAATCCAAAAACTAGTGAACAGACTAGTTTTCTTCTACCATCGATTAGGGTTTAATACGTTTAGGGTTACACACATATATATATATATATATAAATCTTAGAGAAGAGGGGAAACTTACCGTCCAGTAGATAAACAATCTAATATTATTGTCACCATATAATCCTGGATAAACCTACAAATTAAGGCAAACAAAAGTCTTAACTGAATTTTTTTTGCATATAAGGAATTAGATGCAATTAAAGATTGAGAACCAAAGAAGTGCAAGACCTGCAAACCAGCTTCAATTGTGTTAAGATCAGAGCCATCTCCAGACGCAAGCCAAGTCTGAGCCAAGCTGAACTCATTGGGATCTTCAACTTCTGGTCTCCACGTATTCATTACAAACTTAGTCCCGTAATAATTTCCGTTCCTCGAGCTCATGATCGCGTACTAAATCGGCTCCAAAAAAATTGGAAAAGTTAATTGAAAACTAGCTAGAGATCTCACCAAGGTTAAACAAAAACCTAAGATCTTCAGATATTGTATTTTCGTTTTTCTTTTCCTCTACACAAAGTCTTAAGCATCGTAATTGTGACTCTATAAAAATATGTATCGTAATTGTTTTACCAATTATGTTTAATGAAATTATCAGATATATTATATTGGTTCTAAAATTCTTTGATTTGTAATCTCTTTCAATTTCTCCAAGAATTTTGTTTTAGAAAAAAAACCATTCTCAACTTCATTACAATTGAGTTGAGAACCACATATAAAATAATAAGCATTTCATAAAATTAACAGAAAAGAATCTAATGTATAATACTTAGTTATTAATTAATCATGTTACATGATCTACAGTACGTATATATATTCGACTTAGTATAATTTTATATGACATATCTATTATATAAAAACTAATCTAACAGTATTATTTCACAAATAATTTGGATATTTTTGATTAAAAATATATAAGATGATGTAATAAAAGAGACTAAAGAAACACACATTTTATCAAAGTATGTACATTTATGTTTTAATATTCTTTTGTTCCCACTGAAATATAAATTTATCTATCTGCACATGGCCAACAGTAAGGACCATGCATAAAAGGTGTACCTCATGGCCTTCTCCAGGGTTGTTCTGATGAGTCCTTTTCCCGAAACTCCTATCATGAGTCTTTTTCCCGAAACTCTCAATGGATTTTGCTCGTAAGATATCTTCCTTCTTTGTTCTTCTTATAGGAACAGTGTTATCTGGACACACTCCATTCTTGTGCCACACCTGTGTTATAGCCTTTGCCTCTTTCTTGGTGTACGTAGAAACACCTTCCGGAATAAAACTCGGCCTCATCTACGTACGAAAACATTCTGTTTCAACATAATCATGCATGTAACTGAAAAAAGAGATCATTAACGAAGACAAACCTGGATGGTATGGTTTTTAAGTAGAGGGTGGTCAAAAGCTGGTTGATTAGTTATTGGAACACAGTCTATGATATCTCCATCTTCACTCTGTAAGAAATATTAAAGCCAAAAAAACTCAATCTCTTTTTGCAGTGAATATCCAAAGCATGGATGATGGAATTATGACCTTTAGCATAATATAAAAATCATTTCTTAATTTTTTTATTAGTCAAAGTTAAGATATGATTTTTATATTATGCTAAGAACCTCACCCTAAAACCTCCCACAAGAAAATTCCTAATATATTAAGTTAGAAATAAACGTAAAAACTTACTAGTACATTTTATGCCATATATTTATCAGTTTCATCTCCGTTTACCAACAGTAAATTTAAACACTGCTAAAATATAAAATTTCAAAATATTATTTTCTAAGAAAATTTCAAAATATCAATATATATTTTCCATAGTAGTTTCCAAAACTACTTTTGTCAATGAGAAATGAAAAAAACATGTAAATTATTGATAAATGTTCGCTTGAGTACATCTATACAAAATTATCTATACAAAATTATCTATACTATTTTACATTAAGATTACACATATTAAATTATTTTCGTAGGGAAAAATCATAGCAACGAAATGTCATTTGAGATAATGTAATAATAATTAACTGGGTTGTTTTGGACACAGGATAGTATACATATACCTAGACAAGTTAACTAATGCAAAAATAACATATAACCCCATTTTCAGATTTCTTCATTCTTTTAATTATTATTTTTCCGCACAAAAGAAAATAATACTTTGTTGTATAAATACCTTAATGGATTTATGAGCAGGCTTATTGAGCCGCTTCAAAAGTCTTTGTACTTTGATTTCTTCTTGATCAGATAACTGTTTTCCATAAACACAAGGAGAGACTATCACTGCTATCACCACAAGAGCTATGGTGTAACCAACCATTCCCATCACAAGAATGCTTATAGTTTCTAACTTAATTTCTTAATCAACTACTCTTTGGAAGTTTGTAATTTTTATCAACTACTCTTTGGAGTTTAAATAGAGGGGAAGAATGCGCATATATTCTACTATTAATTAAGAAATTAGCGCATAAATCATCATGTCATAAATTTCTCAGTGGTGATAATCATAATACAATTTGGAAAAAAACATTAACCCATGACTTAAAACATAACAGCAGTATTAGAGTTTATAAAACTAAGAAAGAAAGAAAATATTTAATTATATTTCATTTTACGATTTAACCACACGCCAAAAGTAAGGTCTTAGAGGTAACATAAATAGATTGATTTTCTTAATTTTTAAATCTAAAGATTTTAAGTGTTTTAGAAAATTACTGACTGAAAAACTGGAACTTCTATGGTTTATCAAAACAAAAACAAAAATTGCAATTTTTAGGATATCCATTCTGCATTCACCTGTTTAAGTCATGGGTCAATAAACCATTGTGTTATTCTCGTAATCTTCGTAATCACTAAGAAATCTTGTGATAGGTTTTTATTTAAATTAGTGCTTATAAAGGACCTTATCACCATCTTCTTCATATTTGGTCAACCATCTTATGACAGATTTTCTCTGAGTTTAGTGCTTATAAACCTTATCGTCTTGTGATAAATAATATTTCTCAGTAGTAAAACAAAACAAGTCAAGAAAACAATTACCTGTATAAGCTTAAATTTTATGGTAAAAAAAGAGAAAATTAATTCATGAGATTATATTCTTTTATTTTGTAGACATGAGTATGATGAAACATGAAAAAAAAATAGTGTAAATGGACTTTATTAAAAAAAAAACATTCTTTGTTAATTTTTGAAATCTAAGTTTTTTAGATTCACTAAATTATTGCAGATTTTTTTAAAATATAGGTGTCAGTATTTTGATGGGTTAAAAATGAAATACTATTGATTAAAATAGATGTATGGATAATATATGTTTGTTAATTGATTTAGTTTAAATGTTAAGAAAATGATAAATTTAGGACAATCAATTAAATTTTAAAAATAGATTCATGTTTACAATTTTATGGGTGAAAAATAAAATATTGATAAAAATAGTTTTATGGGTTATTTTACATTTTGTAATTGATTTGGTTTAAATGTTAAGTAAATGAAAACTTTAAGAAAATTAATTAAATTTTAAAAAACTATGCTTATGTGTCTAATTTTTAGATAACCACTTGATGATGTGACTTAAGGAGAAGAGACTAGTCTCTTTTATATATATAGATTTTATATTTTGTTATTTTAACTATTTTCCTAATTATATATTTTAATTATGTATAAAGTTTTGGTTGTGTTTTTTATCATTTATTTTTCTTATATAAGGTTAAATTTGATGGTAAAAAAAGAGAAAATTAATTCATGAGATTATATTCTTTTATTTTTTTAGGCATGAGTATGATGAAACCTGAAAAAAACAATAGTGTAAATGGACTTTATTAAAAAAAAAAAAAATTCTTTGTTGATTTTTGAAATCTAAGTTTTTCAGATTCATTAAATTATTATAGGTGTCAGTATTTTTATGGGTTAAAAATGAAATACTATTGATTAAAATAGATTTATGGATAATATATGTTTGTTAATTGATTTAGTTTAAATGTTAAGAAAATGATAAATTTAGGAAAATAATTAAATTTTAAAAATATATTGATGTTTAAATTTTTTTGGGTGAAAATGAAATATTGATAAAAATAGATTTATGAGTTATTTTACATTTTTTTAATTAATTTTGTGTAAGTGTTAAGTAAATGAAAATTTTAAGACAATTAATTAAAATTTAAAAAACTATGCTTATGTGTCTACTTTTTAGATAACCACTTGATGATGTAGCTTAAGGAAAAGAGACATTGCTTTCCTTTACATATATAGATATGGCACTTACATGACCATAAAATCAGTTCATAATAAGCAGCAAAAAAAAAAAAACAGGAAATTTTATAGTCAGTTCATATTAATCGTAAGTATTTCTGAAAATATTTATACTATACAAATACAAATCTTTTTATGTTATGAATTCTTATACTGCTATTCCTATTACACTAGTATTTATTCTTAAATATTTTACTCTCTTTTTTTGAACCTTAATATTTTATTTTTTTGTACGTTTTGTTTTCTTAGCAAGAAAATATCCAGACGAAAAGTTGGTGCAACCTATAGAAACATAACTAATGGCAACCAAGAAATTTGCATCTCTTTTTTTACCTTTGTTGATGGTTCTATTTACTCTCACCATTATCTCTATGGTTTCAGGTATTATCTTTTAAACTCTTTGACAAACAAAAAAAACTATCTTGAAAGCCAAAAAATATCTTTTTAATTCGTTTTGTTTCTATTTGCATTTGCATTTTTATGCTATTGCAAGATATTAGTATTACTGAAATGGGTTCTTTATCGAAAAATCACTAATTTATATGAGCTAAACAGGCATGCAAACATGTGAGGAAAAAGGCCCATGTGAGAGCCTAAAGAAATGTGAAGCTCTTTGTAAATCAAAGGGATATACAATGGGAGCAGTTTGTTTACCACGTGAATCTACTGGTTATAATTCTTGTTGCTGCAAGACAAAACCTCCAAGTTGTCATGTGTCAACTCCTTTTAAGCACTAATTAATCCTTCATTCAATATAAAATTATGTACTCTCAAATATATGAATAAAATTATTGAAATTATGATAGATTTACATTTTATCTCATGCAAAGCACTACAATGATTTTTTTAAAAAAAATTTCTGAAAGCCAGTAACTCTCCAAGTCCACTCATCTTGAACACTAATTAATTTTAGTTCAATATGCACCCTCAGTTATATGATTAAAATTGTACTAGGTAGATATCCGTGAACTCGCAAGTATAATGACATTTTAAAAATTAAATATAATACAATATTTTGTGTCTAAAATTACAAGAGAAAATATATTTTCAACATTTAAATTTATTTAAAAATATATAAATTTAAATTCAATATTGCATTACTTTTATACTATTACATATTTGTAAAGGAAGGATGTATAAATATTTTTGATTAGTTTTGTAGTATATGATTTTCATGTAAATGATTTTTATGTAAATAATCCAGTTACTTCGCGAATGAGAAAAATCAGCCATATGAAAATAACCAAGAAACTAATAATATTTTATTTATTTGTTATAAATTAAATATTAAAAACTCATATTTTATACATCAAACATATATTACATATATATAAATCTTTAAGCATCCTAAACAAATATCATATATCCTATAAAAATAATACCTTAAAAGTAGACAATATACGATTCAATTGTGTAAATATATTAACATGTAGAACGTCAAGTAACTTTTATTATTAGATTCATTTTCTATTAATACATAGTTTAATTTATCATCATAATAATAATGTACATATTATTTGTATATATCCGGTATGAAGTTGATATGGTAAGAATTCAACTTTTATAAAAATACAATATTTTTTTATTATCTTTGTATTGATTCTATGTTGTTTGTGTATCAATTTTATAGAAAGTATAATAACTGACGTAAATATTTTATATGGATTTTTGTATGAATTTTAAACCATTAATTCGTTTTTTCATTAATTGTATACATTAACCCTTTAGAAAAAATCGTTGTAAGTAGAATTATTATGAAGTTTTTAGTAACATTAAATTTTATAAAATAATTTTAGATTTAAATTTATATAATCCAAAGATCAAATAATTTAAAAACATTAATTATAAATTTATTTTCAGAATCAATAGATTTTAACGAAAACACTTATGTATTTGCCATAGAACCCGACCACCTAATTTAAATATATTTTTAGTAATATTTACAATATAAAATTATATAATTGATATTGTATCTTTGATATGAATTTGTATAAGTGTAAATTCTTCAAATACATTAATATTTTTATATTTATATTCTATCAAATTTTTACTTTATTTCGAATATATTATAAGATGATTCTTTTTAATGTTGAAAGATGTAAAAAGTTTGAATGAGATCTTTTACTTTGATAAAAAATTACTTTGATTTTTAATCAATTTTTCACATTGAATATTATATTACCAAACATTTATTTATATTATTGGCTGTATTTAATAATAAATATCAGAATATAAATCTAGAATAAAATAAAAAAATATAATATACTATAACAACAAAAATAAAATAATATTGCATTTATAATAATAAATTATAGTTTTCTGTATTACATTTGATTTAAATGATATAGTAAAAGTTTTATCAAAAATTAAAGAATCACAAATCAAATAATTTATTCAAATTTATAAGCTATTAAAAGTGTATCAATTTTTTTTTAAAAAACTATCATCAGATTTATCGGGTCTACCAGTATCGGATCGCAAGTTAATGATGGTTTAATTTTTATTGAGTTTTATCAGATTTTTAGTTATCAGGTTTTAACTAAATTTTAGTTAAATTAGCCTAAAATCTGCTAAATAAATTTTATGTTTGACAAACTTAATAAATGTAACTCTTATCAAATGTACATACAATATAAAGACGACGTTGTAATATAAAAATGTACAAAAAAAAATCTCAAATAATTTGCATTTTGCAAACGCAGATAAAAAATTTAGTGGTTTATTAAAACAAAAAAAATGCAATTTTAAGGATATCTATTCTGCACTCACTTGTTTAAGTCAAGGGTCAATAAAACATTGTGTTTCTCGTAATCTTCGTAATCACTTAGAAATATTGTGATAGGTTTTTATTTAAATTAGTGCTTATAAAGATCTTATCACCATCTTCTTCATTTTTTGTCAACCATCTTATGACAGATTTCCTGAGTTTAGTGCTTATAAACCTTATCGTCTTGTAAAATATTTGTCAGTGGTAAAACTACACAAGTCAAGAAAACAATTACCTGTATACGGGTCTTTTCAAAAAAAAAAAAATTACCTGTATACGGTAGAATGCTTTTCAGTGGGGATATTTTAAATTTTATTTTATCGATCCAGCATGTACTATTTTTATCTAACAAAACTGTTTTATTGTAACGCGCATAAAGAGTCAAATGAATATAAAATTTAAGATAATATTATAAGAAAATAGTTTACAATGAGGCAACTCATGTAAGAATTTTTTTTTTTTTTACATATCACATCGAAACAAAGAACTGAGGTAGATTTTTTTGAAGCTGAATAGAATATATTTCGTTTCTAACAAACTATATTCTGGAAAATGATATAGGTGTGAAATCATTATATACAAATATCTAATTTACCATATTAAAATATGGTAAAAGTAATCAAAAAGTTTTTGCCTTAAAAGAAATAATTACAGAGTCTCATATTGTTCAATCTCACTGGCTCCTCTACTTCTTTCATATACTCTGCCGCAACAACCCTAAACCTATAATTAAGACAAGCAAAGATAAGAGTTAGTTACGAATTTTGCATAAGAACAAAGTTGTAGTGAAGAAGAGACCAAACCTGCCAAAACCAGCTTCAATGGTGTTAAGACTAGAGCCATTTCCGGAAACAGCCCAAGTCTGAGCCAAAGCTAAACTCTTTGGGACTTTGGACATATGGTTTCCTCAGATTTACAGCAACTCTGTTCCATAAAAGTACTTTACATTCCTCAAACTTAATTACCGTGTTCAATATTACCAAAGTATATTTATCTTTTTGGTCAATCATCCATTTAGAATTTGAGGGCTAAGTGTGTTTGAACTGCAATAGTTGAAAGATGGTGACCACGAACTGAATAACGGTCGGGACGTTACACTGGTCTTCAACGTTATCTGTATCAATTAATTATCATTGTTTTTTCTTGTCAAACAAAATATTATCATTTGTTTTGTTTTGTTTTGTTTTTGGTAAAAAGATTATCATTTGTTAGTCTGCCATGACCCATTCCGCTTGAGGTCACGAGCTTGTAATTGCATCAGGTCATTATTAAATCTAGACATGAATGTATGATACGATTGGTACATTCTTTTGTTGAATTTTCCTTTGACACCACTGAATACTTTCTTAAATTAATTTAATTCATGTACTAATGTTAAACTGATTATACTTCTCGATTGAGAACTCGTCAACGGATTGAAGTCAACTCTCTTCTGGTTTCTGGGTCCACGTTATCTGTTGACTTCTAAGAGAGGCTATCACAAGATAGATCTCCTTTTTTATTTGTTACCGCTCATTATACAAAATAAATACCATTCATTTATGTGATCATATAGGTTTCAGTATACACATGTAATGTAACCATTTTCTTAAAAGAAATTTAACTTCTCTTCACACCATAGAAACACTCTGAAACAGACCATTAACAAACCCTAAACCACTCTTGCAATCTGAAACCAATATACTTAAGAATGTGTATATGTTTTATACAGTTGATGATTAATTTGGAATGATCTGCTATGCAAGTAACTAGACATATCTTAAGGGCAATTAGGGTTTCGCCCTGGACCACCATAATAGAAGTGACTTCCCCAAGAACCTCCACTGCCACTCTTCACATTGTAACAGTTCCCTTGATCAGTGAACACTTGAAGATTTTCAGGGCTTCTCAGCTCATTTGATCCATCTACTACTTGAATGTTCTTGAAGTAACTAGCTTTGCCCCAACCTTCCTCTGCGAACCGACCACTTCCCATCTGAGTTGTAGTGTGTTGTCCTTCCTCAGACTGCGAGTTAACTACTTCACCACCCCATTCGATCATTGATGCACTTTCTGATAAGTAAGAGAAGAGTGAAGCTGGCCAGTATCCAATTATGTACTTCTCTCCAAACTGTAACCACCAATGTCCTTCTTTGGGGTCCTGAGAAGAAATTCCTCAAACCGAAACCAATTAGTTTTGTGCCAAACAAACAGAACATAACTAAAACAATTTTCTCATTAGGCTACATATTAAAAGTAGGTTTAGTTATACAAAATGTTTTATATTATATAGTATTAACTAAGTTACAAAATGTAGGATTCATATTGTTGGTTTACCTTCCAGATAAGTATGGTAATATCATATTGAGAGTCTCCAAAGGTTGACAGAGGTGAGATTGATCCACCCATTGCAATCTCCCTGTTGATCTGAACAAATCCTGAGCACAGAAGATTGTAGCAGCCTGTACCTTGGTATGCATCACTCTGTTTTTCACAGGGGAGGCATAAGAAATGATTCTTCAATAAACTAAAACACACAGAGATAATTGACAAATATTCAGAAAACTTACAGTCCAATAAGTGAAGAGCCTGGTGCGACTATCACCATACAACTGTGGACTGACCTGAAACACACACAAATCTTTGAATCAGAAAGACAAATCTTTTTTCTATTGCAAAGTCTGTTCAAGAACAGAAGTAACCTGCCAGCCAGCTTCAATACTATTAAGATCAGAATTGAAGTTTCCACCCAAAACCCAAATCTGAGCCAAGCTAAACTCATTAGGCATCTCCACATTCGGTTTCCATACATTAATCTTCGCTTTCGCCCCGTAGAAAACTCCATCTTCGACATACATTATCGCATGCTATATCAAATCCAAAGAGTTAGAAAATTAGTTAAGGAACACACACAACACAAAGGGTCAAAACTAATGCAAATGCATGTCAATAAATATTACCTGATGACCATTTTGTGTAAGGACACTAGCTGGCTCATAAGACTTAGGCTTAAGGATACTTTTCTGATTCTTCATACCGAACTTCTCTACCGAACTCGCTCTGTAAAGATCTTGCTTTGTCGTTCTTCTGATGGGAATAGTGTTCTCTGGGCATTTACCATTCACATGCCAAAGCTGAGATATAGCACTAGACTTGTGGTGGTTCTTGGTGGTGTTTGATGAAACTTTACTCTCACTAAAGACACTCTCTGGGTTGAGACTTGGAGTCATCTATTAAACAAACATATTAACAATGTCGGAACTTAAAAAACAGAGCCTTTTGAACTGAAAGATTGAAAGAAGAGAAGAGGTTACAGACCTGGACAGTGTGGTTAATGAGGAGAGGATGAGCTAAAGCTGGTTGGTCGGTGATTGGGACACAATCGATGACATCTCCATCTGGGCTCTGTTCCAAACCAGAGATTATTGGAGAAACTCAGCCAAAAGAAGAAACTTTAAGTCAAATTATTTACCTTTATGGACTTGAGAGGTGGCTTGTTGAGTCGTTTCAAGTGGGTACGGATTTTTAGTTCGGAGAACCCATTTTCGCCGGAGACGACTGGAGAAGTGAGAATAGCCACCACCGTCATTACCAGAGCAAGCGAGAAGCTAACCCTTGTGGCCATGGTCAAAGAAATACAGAAAAGTTTAAGGCTTTCTTACACAAAGAGAAGAGAGATTCTTGGGAGAAGATGAGAGAGTTTTTTCTAATTTATTTTTATAGAGAGTTTTTTGGATTGAAGTGGGATTGCGTTTAGTTCTGGGCACTTACCTTCACAAAGGACATAAATAGAGACAAAGTGAAATTAAAATTTTTATTTTGTCAGAATCCTTTTTCTGTAATAATTCATTTTACTTTTATTTTAAATAGTACTCTCTTTTCTTTTACTGTCAGCTTTATAGGAAAAGGAGATTTATTTTTCTTATTTTCACTGAAATGGAACATTCCATTCTCTGGCTTATTACGGCTTATTGGGATTTTAAACTTTGTGTTCCCGAGTTCGAATAAAAAAGTTAAATTTATTGTAATCATAGTAAATAAAATTTTTTGACCATTTATTTTTGCTAGGAAAAAGTTATAAAACCGCATGTGAAGAGATTATTCTTTTGACATAATGTATTATATCATTGGAAGGATCAAATGGACATATCTACATTATTCTTTTGTTTTCATTATATAACTATGCTTATCTATTAATAATAACAATCTCAATTAATGTATAAAGTTGTGAATTTTTATTAAATTAAGAGATTGTGTTTTCATTTTATGAGTTGTCAATTTATATATGTGTATTTCCAACATATAACTCTAATAAGTATTAATTTTAAGAATTGTATTTTTTCATCAAAAATGATATATTAGTTTTCAAATGTTGTTAAATATTTTTAAAAATGTCTTTGTACAATTATTTATTTTAAAAGTTGTGTATTAGTTAGTGTAAAGAGTCATGTTTTTTCATTTCTAAAAGAAAAATAGATTTTAAAATAGCTAAGGTGTCCTTATATAATAAAGTTGTTTTTTTTTGAAATGATGTATCAATATAAAGTTTTATCTTTTTAAATTGTTGAGATGCCTTTTTATAATTAAACTGTTTTGAAATGATATGTATATTCAAAATATATTGTGAACGTATATTTTAAACTAACTACCTTTAAATTGAAAAGTTATAGTTGTTCATATAAGTATTAATTAAAAATAATAACTTTTAAATTAAAAGAATGTGACTATTCATATAAATTTTTAAAAATTTAAAAATAATTTATGTTCATCCCTTTTTCAAAGTAATCTAATAAAATGGCGAAAAAACTTTTTTGTACCGTTACTTAGTTACGAATTTTTAGAAGATATTTAATGAAATATTATTAAAAAAAAGTTGAAATTTTCTTTTCGTATTTGGATAGGCAAAAATTCTTAAAAAAATTAATGAAATCATTAGTCTTAATTTTCTTTTATTAGATGAAAAGGTTTATTTTCCATACTTACAAATTTTATACTCCTTTTTTCATTCACGAATATATTGTACTTTTCATGATATGTACTTTTCATGAACACATGATTCATGTCCTTTTTCATACACGAACTTCAATTATGTCACTATAATCGGCTAATATTGGTAACTTTGTGCATCGTTGACATTTAAAACGAATAAATGTTTTTCATTTACTAAACCTATCGACACTATATGTTAACCGTTTCTATATTTAGTGTGTCTCTTTCATTATTGTTACTATTCTGTTGGTTTTTCCTTATTAATGACATCAAATATAGTTAATAGAATATTATTTTTCATCAATTATATTGTTGTATATCGTGTCCTTTTATCTGTTCTTGTTATTTCACCAACACTCCCATGAATAATAAGCACTCACATTTTAGATTCATTTAATGTTTATATATACTATTTTCTTGCTTTATTTATTTTTTGTTGCATAATGAAACAGTTGTTGGATCTGTGAATCTCATTTAGTGTTGAAAGATTGTGTATTTTCATTAAAATTGATATTAGTTTTGTTTTTTCAATATTTAACTATTGGAAAGTTAAAAAATAGTAAAGATATTCCAATAAGTTATTGATTTTAATAGTTTGTGTCTTTTAATTTTAAAATATAAATTATTTTTGTAAGAAATTTTATTTAATGTTAAAAATTGTGTCATTTCATAAAAAACTTAGATTAGTTTTTTTTTTTCAACATACAACTATTGATTTTATAGTCAATTGTGTGTCTTTTCATTTTTTCTCATTTATATTATTCATATTAATATTAGATAATAAAAATTTACGAAAATGTCTAAAAATGTGTCTGATGTTCTTATTCTTACAATTATCATGTAATCATATTTTTGACCACACACGTTTTACATGGTTTCAAATGAATCATGAATATTTGATTTGAGTTATCATTATAAATAACCTTATTTATTTAGTAAATGATTAGATTTGAATACATTTGGTTTTTAATTAGTTTAAATATTTTGTTATTTTCAAGATTTCTAAACAACTTATCTAAATAGATAATAAAATATATCTTATTTGATAGTGGTGTATTTGTAATTTTATTACAAAACTATAAATAAATTATAGATTTTTAGTATTATCAATAAAAGAATATAATTACATGAAAGGTAATTTTATAAAACATGTATTTTTAAGAAAAAATTATATAAAGTTATTCATGAGTTATCGCATGGATTTTTTACCTAGTTAAAATTAACATGAAAGAAATTTTTAGCAACTTTAAATGGAAGTTTCTCATCTGCATAAACACTTTTTTTGGTGCAACATGCATAAACACTTTCGCATGATTCATGATAGTTCTCTTCATTAACGTTAGCAAAAAAAAAATGATAGTTCTCTTGCAACATAAGTAATTGCATTAACGGGATTAGAATATAGTTTTATAACTTGCTAATATTTCATCATCCGCTATTTACGTAAACAAACCATATTTTAAATCCGCAGCTTCATATATATCATTTATATATATATACAAACTTGTAGTAGTAATTTAAACCTTTAACATACCGTATAGAGAATCATTAAATTACTGAGTCAGCTATTCAAGCAATGTTCCACTACAATATGATCACTATTTTATAAACCTTTTAGTATTTTTATAGTGTAGAGATTAGAAAGAAAGCGCGGTGATTGGGTAGGTGGAGTGAGAGCACCCACAACAATGTGAAAAAACAGTGTAAAGTCAAAAACGAAGCCACTAATTGTCGGTTAATAATGTAATTAAGGAGACAAAGTGACAATACATCGTCTCATATCACAATCTCAACTCCCCCACACCTTTCTTTTTCCATTCTGTTACCATCTCTATTCCCTACTTTGTATTTTTTTCTTTTTATAAAGCCGACTCATGTCCAAGGCCATTAAATTATTACTGGCCAAAACACTTATTTGTCTAATTTTATTTATAATTTTTCATCAAAATGTCAAATGTTATTTTAATCTTTTTTTCTTAAAATATAGATTTGATGTGCACCGCCACAATAGATATTTATGAATTTGCAAAGTGCATCTCTCTCCCGTATTAAATTTAAAACTATATGTTATATATTATTAATAAGAATAAACATCAGACAGTTTTTCTTTAACATCAGAGAGAGTTTACACACAAAAAGAAACAAAATGTAAGGTGATGTTCAAGAATTAAATTTTCAATCGTGGTTTTGCAGGGAATAAAGGGTGATGGATATTCATGCTCAATAAGTGATCGTTTAATATATGAGTTTTCCCTTTAGTTCCAGGTTCAAAACTCAAACTGTGGTCATGCAGTGTTCAATATATTGATGAACGGGGCCATCTCAAACACATGTATTTATTATACACGCATTCGTGATAAGAAGAAAAAATAATGGAGTATTAAATTACAAACACAAGCAAAGTAAACATTTATGCGCATTGTTGTTATTAAGCTTGGAACGGATCAGATAACTGGGATATTTTAAGGTATCTGGATCCGGATTCTTATCCGGTGGATCTATGTTTTTACTATCTTTATCCGGATTCGGGGTTCTCGGATATCCAGTATCGAATATCCTCCTAAAAATTATAATATCCGATAGATTTCCGGATCCAGATTAAGATTTTTAAAATAAATAAAATTAATATTTATATATATATATATATATGGGCAATTCTCTTAAATAGCCCTTTTTAAGTTTTTGTCACAAAAATAGCCCTCAAAAAATAAAATGACCAAAATACACTTTTTTTTTTTTGAAATTTTGATTTTTTTTTATTTTTTTTTTGAAATTTGAAACCCTAACCCCAAACCCACCCCTTAACTCTAAACCCTAAAGTCCAAATTAGTTAACCCTAGGGGTATAAATACATATAAATGAATTTTTTAGCTTCAAAAAAAAACATTTTGGTCATTTTCCTCCTTAAAAACTATTTTTGTGACAAACAAACTAAAAAAGGTTATCTAAGGGAATTACTCTATATATATCAGCAATAATTTAAAAATAAAAATAATATAATATTTTAATTATTTTAAATATATTATTATAAAATTTATACTTATATAATATTATAAAAATAAAAATATAACAAATAAAATTAGTTTATATATATATTACTATTTTTGAAAGAATTATCAATAAAAATTACGGATCCGGATATCTGGACTAAAAAATTAAGATATCCGGATCCGGATTTGATTTTGACGGATCTAACATGTTACTATCCGGATCCGGATCTAGTCCCTCTGGATATCCGGATTTTCAGAGCGGATTCGGATCAAATCCGGAGTTCGGATAATAAATCCTAAGCCTATTGCCTACTATAGTTTGACAAACCTTCAATATAAGTGTTAATCCTTATATACAATGAGGTCATAAATCCTTATATAAATCCTAATCCTTATAAACAGAAAAGAGATAATGACATCATTGTACATATTAGGCTACACGTGAAGTTGGAACCTCCTCGCAAAGCTTCTACCCTCGAATGTCCTAATCTTTGAAAACAAAGTGAAAGTTAAAATGTCTCACGGCAGAATGTTTCCATAACAACCCAAATCGTTTTTTTCTGTTGTTTGCTTTTGTAATTTTCAATTGTTATAACATATCAACGATGTTAATGAAAACTATTATGCTACAAACATTCGAATCAAAGCTTTAATTATATATAACCTCTGGAGAATAACCTTTCATTACTTGACAAAAGAAAGAGTGGCTTCATCTCGTGGTTTCTATGAAGGAGCCAAAGTGGAATCTTGGAGTATTGTGCTTAACTACCTGTCACGGGTATGTATTGACTAGTACCACATTTCAACGTCCCACTAGTTCCAACACACTATCAATGAACTGGACCACCCACAAAATGGGCCCAAGACTCTAAAGCCTCACCGTATTCAAAGATTAAAAGCTTTTCGTTCAAGTAATCAACACAAACTTGTTTTTTCTTATAACTACAAAATATATACTAACAGTCTAACATATATATTATATACATTATACAAAGCCTCACTGTTCTAAATGTAAGTAATTGGTCGAATTTTATTCTTTCCTGCAAGAATACTTCAGCTTCAATGCTTGTGTGTGTGTATGTTGCAGTGCTTGACAGTATGGTAACCTTCTGTGCAGAGATCATCAAACAAAATGTTTGCTCCCTTGGAGTTCACACTTCTGATGGTGGTGCTGCTGAATAAGCTGACTTCTAAGATAGCATTCTTCAATCTGCAGAAGAAAGAAAAACACTTGAGACTTCAGAAACTGAAAAGAAACAAAGGGTTATGTCAAAATTTATGTTACAGGCTCCTTACATGTGATGAATGTGTCTTAAGCAGTGAAACTCCACAGTCTTCTACTGATGCTTTTTCACTGCTGCTTACTCTAGCTAGTTCAGACATCAACGTCTCCATCTCTTGTGTCTGCAAAATGCATCAAGAAAGTTGTTTCAGTTTCAACATTTGTTCATATTCATGTCTTGTGAGAAGTAAAATGATAGTATTTTGCTAACCTTAGGCAGAAAATTTCCAATGTTTTGCACAATGCCTTCCATAGACTTCGAGGCGACAACAAGTACTTCTGCTAACTTTTTAGTCTCAACCTGGTATTTAGAAGCAAAGATCCAAGTGTTTAGGTAGGGAACAAGTTCTTCCTAGTCAGTCCAGACCCACAATACATACCTTGATATCAACATCAAGAGGGAGCCGCAATGAAGCATTCAATAAAGCTTCAGATGTTTCTGATACTGAACTTAAGTATTCTTCTTCAAGAAGAGTTGTCCATTGTTCCAAATAAGGAATCTGCATAGAGTTAAAACAGTTAAGTCACAAACCAAACATATGTTGATGTAAGAAATACTGTCTCCAATCTAACTTACTTGAGACTCTACAATCTCCTTCACAACTTTTACTCTCAATAGTCTTTGCAGTTCTATGCGTTTCTTCTGAACAGAGTCAGAGAGCTTTGACATTTTCAAACCAATGGAATAAAACATCCTCTGCAAGAAGAGTTTATTCACCATTACAGATAAAAAACTTTTTAACATAATCCACATGCACTTGTGACACTGATGTTTAATATTGTTTCAACAGTGACAATATATGAACTAATCAGAAAACAGACCTCGGCTTGAGCTTTCTGAGCTTGTGTTTTGACCTCAGCACTTGCATTTGCGAATCTCCATTGCAAGTAACGGTTATGAAGCAGTTTCAGACATTGTGCATCCACTTGTTGTCCTAAAACTTTCTTCTGTCTCTTTGTATCTGCTTGAATCTTCGAGTTAGGTGCCACCGGAGGCAGTGAAGAGCCTTTTAGCGACAATGAAGCTCTAACGTCGTCGCAAGATGAACTCAGGGATCTGCGAAGAGGTGAGGAGGCGGGAGCGTTGAAGAGCTTTGAGTGATCTGAGCCGTTGGATTTATCTTCTTCGCCGTCCGTGGAGACAGATAATCGGAGAAGCCTGGCCGCGGCTGAAGAGGTAAGCAAACGCTGTTGGTTCAATCGAGATCTAGACGGAGGAGGTAACATTGTCGTTGGAGTGTCGAGAAGGTGTCCGTTCTCTTTCAACGGCTTGGAACGATTCGGGTGTTGAAGAGGAAAGGGCGAGTCTAGACTACGCGCCGTATCGGAAG
Organism: Sinapis alba; assembly: GCA_012274485.2. NCBI lineage: Eukaryota > Viridiplantae > Streptophyta > Magnoliopsida > Brassicales > Brassicaceae > Sinapis > Sinapis alba. The sequence continues at coordinate 547,671 of MU105595.1, forward strand.
GTTGGTTCTCACCTCCGTCTGATAATTTTAACTGCCGTCTAGACTTCTGGTGCTGTTGGTGAAGATGCCTGGGAGAATTTGAATGGATATCTCCGGCGGAGGGGGAAGAAGAAGATGAAGAAGAAGAGGATGAAACCGGAGACATAAATCTCGAGCTGACTTCTCTCACTCTCGGCCGCCGCGTTGAAGGCGGAGGAGCCGGCGCCGGTGCAGTTACTGCCGGTGTCGATGGGTGTTCTTGAACAGACCGACCGGTTCTCGCTTCCATTACAATCGAGAGGAGATTAACCAAACCGGATTTGACTATCTTCGAAACCTAGAACAGAGGAGGAAGAAGAAAAGAGACAATTAGAGAAGTAGCCGTTGAGTGATGATGACAAAGCACTTCTTGTCTGAACGACATGCTAATCAATTAATTAATTAAATAATCAGAGATAACGCCTGATTAATATTAATGGATCTCTAGCTAATGGGCCTAATAAAGAGTGTTGAGTTATTAAATTTAGATACCAAAGTTATGTTGGGGCGTTTTATAATTTTCTTGACTAATCATATTTACAGAAGAGAAACATAACTTGAATACGAATGGTGTGAATAAAGAGTTTTGACTTTTATTCAAACGAAAGAGAAGACTTATATTCATCTCTACAATTCTCATTGAAGGTTGTACGAATTCTCTTATAGTTCGTTGTTAGAACTAGCTGATATGGAGATAGAAAAGCTTCATGTGAAATCTTCTATGGAGGAGAATGGTGGAGCCGAGTCCTCTAATGGAGAAGCGGCTCTACTAGCCTCAGACATTTCCAAGAATCTTGATCTTGATGAAGATGAAAAAGAGGATAAGCAAGTAGAAGAAGGAAGCAAAGGTAAATCACTTCTTGTTTCTTATTGGATCTTGTAGTTTAAGTGAGTTTGGTTCTTGAGTTTCTACATTCTCTTTGTTTTATGGTTTGATCAGGTTGTTGTTTTTCTTTTACTTTTTAGCCGAGTCTTCAACAAAGAAGAAGAAGAAAAGTAAAAACAAGTGAGAAGTCATTGTTTTTGTTTGTCTATTATCTTTCATTGTTTGCTTTAATGATCTTAACTCCAAAACCTGATGAGTGTTAATAGGAAAAAGAAGAAAAAGAGTTCTCTTCAACAGACTGATCCACCTTCAATACCTGTTATTGACCTCTTCCCTTCAGGAGAATTTCCTGAAGGTGAAATCCAACAGTACAAGGATGAGTGAGTTTCACATACATTTCTGCTCTATGTAAAAAAATCACGGTAAAAATGTCCGTCTAGACTAGATTCTATGTTTCTGAGTCTGTTTTGTAATGTGTAGTAATCTGTGGAGAACAACATCTGAAGAGAAGAGAGAGATGGAGCGGCTGCAAAAGCCTATATATAACTCTCTGCGTCAAGCAGCAGAGGTTCATCGTCAAGTTAGGAAGTATATGAGAAGCATAATGAAGCCTGGAATGCTGATGATTGATATCTGTGAGACCTTAGAGGACACTGTTCGTAAGTTGATATCAGAGAATGGTCTTCAAGCTGGTATCGCCTTCCCTACAGGATGTTCTCTTAATAAGTCAGTCCTACTTTTTTTTTTAATTCTCTCTTCATTTCTTTGATCTTTTTTGTTCTATCAATGTGTTCTCAAATTTACTTTAACCTTCAGCGTTGCTGCTCATTGGACACCAAACTCTGGAGATAAGACTGTTCTTCAGTATGATGATGTGATGAAGTTAGATTTTGGAACACATATTGATGGTATGCTAAGAACAACAAAATTTCATCTGAATTTTTTTTTTATCTCTTAATGTAAATGCCTCATAATGTTGTTTTGGCAGGGTACATTGTTGATTCTGCTTTTACAGTTGCATTCAATCCTATGTTTGATCCTCTTTTAGCAGCCTCCCGTGAAGCAACATATACTGGTATCAAGGTGCTCATATCTTTCTCTGTTGCTATTAATTAGTGCTTCTGCAATCTTGTGGTGCCTTTTTTTTTAATGTTTGTTTCAACAATCATGTTAAGTTCTTCCGTGTGATCTGCGTATGTTAAGTCCAAATGAATTTTGAGCTTTCTAAGGTCATATAAGCTCACTGAGAAAACAATCAAATGAAGTTATTCAGTATATGCTTTGGTTTGTGGCAAGTATGTAAGATACCTGTTTTTTTTTTCTTGTTGGGACAGGAAGCTGGTGTTGATGTCCGGCTTTGTGATGTTGGTTCTGCAATTCAGGAGGTCATGGAATCTTATGAGGTAGAAATCAATGGAAAAGTCTACCAAGGTATTCTGTTTAGATTACTCTTTTGGTAGTTCATGTTTAGATTATTTAGAAAAAGGTGTAAGATTGTTGTGTCTTTTGCGAGGACAGTGAAAAGCATCAGAAACCTGAATGGGCACAGCATTGGACGCTATCAGATACATGCTGAAAAATCAGTTCCTAACGTTAAAGGAGGCGAGCAGACAAAGATGGAAGAGGGTGAACTATATGCCATTGAAACTTTTGGATCAACTGGTAAGAAATGGCACTGGACTAAGTTAAGTGGATGCAGAATCAAATTTAGCTAAGATTGTTTCTCTGTGTGTCGTTTCTGCAGGGAAAGGATATGTGAGAGATGACTTAGAATGTAGCCATTACATGAAAAACTATGATGTGGGTCACGTCCCCTTGAGGTTGCCAAGAGCTAAACAACTCCTTGCCACCATTAACAAGAATTTCTCCACTCTAGCCTTCTGCAGACGCTATTTGGACCGTCTTGGTGAAACCAAATACTTGATGGCTTTAAAGAATCTGTGTGATTCTGGCATCATTGAGGTTAAACTTATTAACTGACTATATCCTCTGAGTTACTATGTTGATGAACATTTTGATGAAAAGTTGGTTTCTTTGGGTTGTTTTTTAGCCATGCCCTCCAGCGTGTGATGTGAAAGGAAGCTATATTTCTCAGTTTGAGCATACGATCTTGTTACGTCCAACTTGCAAAGAGGTTATTTCCAAAGGAGACGATTACTGAAAGTGGAGTCTTTGCTTCTGACAAATGTTTTGTTGTTAACTTGTATTGTTCTTCACTAGTTTGTGTAATAGTATTGTTTACAATGTTGAAGAATTGAGTAAGGCTGCTTTTAACAAGTTTGTCAGGTTTCAGTGGCTAGAAACAGAGCATTTGAATCATAGAAAGAGGCTCAAGTTTCATAAACCTGCTCAACAATCTATCATTTGAATCTATATTTGTCCATCTTCTTAACCTCATCTTATGTTTTTGTTTGGATCGTTAAGGTAGTGAAACTGATGTTTTCTTATAAATAACTTTATTGGCAAATCAATCTTATAACGACAACATGAAGTAGAAACCAAAATCACAATATTTTGAAGACATTACAAAAGCAAATCATGAAAGCTGTAGGAAACCAATAGAATTGCTTCTGGGTTTTCTCAAAGATCAGCAAAGACTGTGAATATGTTACCGTTGATGTAGTCGTTCTCTACCAAACTCACCAAGTAGTAGTTGTTCTTCACCTGCATTCCAAATAGAAAATCACTTTATAAACCGTTGTCAAAAGCAAAACTAACCAAGAACAAGACTTATTGTTTCTTTTTTCCCCAGTTTACCTCCTCAAGCAAGTTTCTGGAAGGGTCAGCTTCAGGGTACAAGTTAGCCCAGCTTCTTGACCAAGTCTCAAATGCTTCATCTTTCCAGACTTTGAAGCTAGCAGGGTCGACAATAGTTGGTTGAATGATTTCCTTAGCAGGGAAAACTCCCCAAGTAACAGCATTCACATCAGACTGAGCAGTGTTTGATACCCAGTTGTCTCCTTTGTTCACAGCTATGTAAGTTATAGATGGCAAAGCTTTGCATTTCTCAACAACTGCATCTAACTTCTCCTTTGAGCAGAAGAACTCTAGGTAAGCCTTTTGGTATACATACCCACCAGGACCACCCCATCCTGCAAATCATACACAAGTGAAAAGGGTTTGATGAGTCTTGAGTCAATAGTACTAGTTATGAGAAGATAAAGTTCAGATGGGACTTATTGCTCACCAACAGTTGAGGAATCAGATCTCTCTGCGTTGACAGATGGTTGGCTATTGATGGTCAAGAAGCCTTTGGAGTTAATCTTCACCAATTGCTCGTTTATGATCTTTGTCTCCGGCTGGAGTCCGTCTAGTTCAGACCATGGACTGCTCTTTAAGTTTCCAAGGCAGAGCTCCTTGAATTTCTGTAAGTGATAGTGTTTTACAAAGTTTATTGTAAGTGAAGGAAACAATTGTTTATGTGCAGTAGTGAAAGAGATGGTTATACCTCCTGAATATCTTCAACGCTTTTCAATGGGACAACCCATTCTTGTTGAAGCTTCTTGTCACGTGCTCGAGGACGTGAGAACTGACAACAAGAAGCAATTAGTTCAGCAGAGAAGCTGACAAGGAACACGTTACATATAGCAATCTGTAGCTCCTTCAAAACCTCATTTGCTATGAGATCCTGAAAGAGAGAGATGCAATTACAGATAGTACCTGATGATCCGAGAGTGCACCATATGAAGCACTGCGTGAATCACCCCACCTGCCTTGTGGGAAGTCTTCCCAACCCTTGGTTCTTGATATGTAGCTCTTTGGACGGTTTGCCCTTCAAAACATTAGAAAGTCTTATACTCTCTCTCTCTGTGGCTTAACATCTGTGGCTATGCATAATCAAAGACAGGAGAAACTAAGTGTGGTTTACCAGAAAATGGGGCGCACATCCTCCTTAGTACGGAAAACATTAGCAGGGCGTCTCCATGGTAAAGAGCGAGAAATTTTGGACTCATCAATCATACCAAGATTCTGCAACATCAGCACACAATAGTTAGGATACTCTAGTAGTACACCAAGTAAAAAGAAACTGAGGACAAACCATCAATATTGCAAGAGCTGATTTCTCCATGTTCAATGTGTAGAGATGAAGAGACTTGATTCCATGAGCCAAGATCTTTTTGCACATCTCTGTTCCAAGGTGAATACCATAGGCTTTCACAGCTTCTTCATTATCCTGGATAGGCTCCAAGGCAGCCATCACCCCAGCTGGTATCTACAACATAGAGCAGAATAATAAAGTCTTAAGTCAATATGTGACTATCACCATCATACAAAAACAATAATTTAACCTTTAATCTAGATGATCAAGATCAACTAAGGAACCTTAAGTTATAGTAAGATCTCAAAAACATTACCTTGGTCTTGCAGAAACCAGTCATACGCAGGAACCCCTTGTAGTTATTAATAGGCATGATCCCAGGAACAATGGGACACTTGATCCCAATTTGCCGACAGTCATTCACAAACTTGAGGAAGATATCAGTATCATAGAAAAGCTGAGTAACAATCAAATCAGCTCCAGCATCAACCTGTTAACAAGAAAACGATCCAAACTCAAACACACAATGCAAAAAGGTAAAACCTTTACAACAAAAACTGAAGAAACACTACAAAAGACAAGACCTTTCTCTTCAAGTACTCAAGATCACTTTGGTAAGCTTCACTAGAAGCAAGCCCATTGTCTCCAATAACATCAGGATGAGCCTCTGCGTTTCAAAGATCCAAACTTTAGCTCGAACCATAACCACACCAACGAGAAAGATCAGACATTACCAGGATAACCAGCAACGGTGATCCCAAAGTAATCACCATACTTGCTTCTAATATGATTCACAAGATCCAAAGCGCAACCAAACCCTCCTTCAACCTGAACGAACTTGTCCTGACCATGAGGAGGATCTCCTCTAAGCGCAAGAACGTTCTGAATCCCATTAGATCTAATAGTCTCAAGCGCGTGATCTATCTTCTCCACAGGCATGTTAGTACAAGTGAGATGCATCATGCTCTCCACACAGACAACGTTCTGCATCCTCGAAGCTATGTCGAGCGTGAGATCTGCAGTAGATCCACCAGCTCCCCAAGTGATGTCGCAGAAGGTTGGTCCATAAGCGACCATACGATCCATACGCTCAAAGAGATTGTCGACTCCATCTTCTGTCTTTGGTGGGAAGAACTCGAAGGAGAAGGCCGTTTTGCCTTCGTCGGCTAAAGACTGGATCTTGTCTATCACCTTCATCTTGTCTGTTGAGTTTGGTTTGAACGAGACTTCGAAAAGACGAGGTTTTACAGGTTCTTGTAACTCACTATATAGAAACAGAGATCCCGAGAAGTTAGGTGAGTACAGTGTCAGTTACTTTACCAGTCAACTTCCTTTAACCATTTTACATTTCTAAAAGCATATTTTTAGCTTTCCTATAAAAAACGGTTTTTATTTTTTTTTAGTTTTTAAATAAAAAACATAGACCATGAATAATCCTAAGTTTTTAAGTGGGGTTCTTAGCGTAATTTAAGAACCGGTTCTTAACTTTAACAAAGAAAAAGTTAAGAACCGATTCTTAAATATCTTATTTAAGAACCAGTTCATAATTTTTTCTTTGTTAAATTAAGAATTGGTTCTTAAATTACGCTAAGAATCCCACCCTAAGAATCCCGGGTTAATCATGCTCTAAGAACCGTTTCTTAGCCAAAAAATATTAAAAAAAAATAATAATATCAAATCATAAGTTAATAACCGCGGTTAAGAGAATATCAACTTAATATTAATGCAGAACCGCGGTTAAGAGAATATGTACTCATGATAATGATGCCTTTAGCAAAATATTTACTCAATGTATAACTTTTAATCCATGTTTTGTTTACGTGTAAATAGCAAAATATCAATCATTAATGTTTAATCAGAGCTTTATTAATGTACTACAAATTAAGAGAATAACTATATCAACGATTTTATAGCCACGATAAATTTTTCTACTCCATTTATGAAAATTTACGTTTAACATTTTTATTTGCACTATCATTAACTGTTTAATGAAAATATTTGTGTAACGATTTTGATTATGGCATATTGAAGATTTATTGTATGTTTTTCTAGTTGTTAATAAATGTGTTTTAAAACTCATATACATATATGTGTATTGTTTAACATTAATAAACTCTTAGTTAAATCACTTGATGATGATCATGGATCATGGGGTTTTACACAGTTATAGTAAATACTCTAGTTTAGTTTTTTTTTTTTGTAATTAAGCAACTACAAAGTAGTAGTGTCGCTATCTTTCCCCAACCCCTCCTGCTTTTGAGTTGGTGAACCAGAACCGTATACTCACTTCATCACCTACCACGCAAGTGGTCAAATCCATCACCAGTCACCGGCGCGTGGGTTTCAACCGACAAAAATGATAAATTAATCACAAGAGTCCCCACACTTTTGTGTGATATCAGCTAATTTGTGAGAGCATCTTTAACCCCAAAACTCACTTTTGGATTTCTTAAGAAAAAAAAAATATTGTTTGAAATGTTTTTTAAAAAGAAATTTAAAACAAATCAATCGTAGGCCGCCATGTATCAGTATGGTTCGCAAACAGTACAAAAACGATTTTTATTTAAGAGTTTTTGAAACCGTTTTTTACACTGTTTACGGATTTTACGTATCAATGAGACCCGCAAATAGTACAAAAACTCAATTTAAGAATCCTGGTTAATGGTGCTCTAAGTGCAGACAATAGTATATAGTAAAAGAAACCATTATATCAAAAAGCAGAGGCAATCCTATGAATTCCCTAGAGAGAAATTTCAAGAAAGTAGACTAGTCTTTTGAAACAGCAACAGTACAAGTCACAAGTTCATCGTCATCTTGAGATGCTCACGAAAAAGGGAATAAGAAGAAATACAAATATGGTTCCAGGTAGATACCTTACAAACACAATATCATGGTACAACACAAGTAAAGTTAGATGCAATAACAAAGTCACTGCACCAATCCTCAAACCAAACTGAAAGACCGATGTTCGGGTGCTTCAGTTTACCAAGACAGATTTGTTCAGCTTTTAAACTTTTCTTTTCAAATAAATCTGCAGAAACATAGCTGCAAGGATTACTTAATAATTCTATGCTTCATTAATAAAGTGAAATCAACCAAAGGGTTTTAAATCACCTGAAAAACAATATTAGTCAGATACAATCTCCCACTCTTCTTTCGACAAGTCGATAAACTCACTAACACCATCCTCAAACATCACCTGAACCAAGTTACAAACACAAGTCTTATATTAAGAATGATTATGTCAAGTTAGAAGGTGAGAGCAAGTAATACCGTGTGCTTTCTTGTAACCTCACTAAAACGTCTAATGATGCCAAAACACCTGGAAATTTCTTATAGTACGTTAGAAAAAATTATGGCATGAACCAGAAAACTAATCCAAGAGTCCAAAAGAAAATACAAATACCTATCGCTCGTGGGGCGAGACAACCTGATCACTACACCAATGCAATTACGAGGACATGTTTGCCCTTCATTTGTAACCTTGTTTATTAATGTTCCTGGAGAGACGATGGAAACCAAATTGCTTACAAACCAAAACACACTAAGGTTCTCTCGCAAATAGAGTAGAAACAAGAATCCATACTTACCTTCAAGTATAGCTTCATTTTGATGAACCTAACCAAAGTGGGGGAAAAAAATAAGTCTATATTTGATGCTTCTTTTCAGATAAATATTCAAAAAATACCTGGGGCAGTGTTGACGTCTGAGCCACTTCAGATATCACGAGGTTAAGAGTTTCTTCATCCGAGTCTAATTTAGGTTTTTTTGGTTTCACCCCAAGCTTCTTTCTGCAACATATTGCTCCACAATGGCACTCTTGATCTGGACCAAACTGAACAAACCTGCTCTATTTCATTAGTGTCACCACTCAACAGATTATAGACTTAATTACTCGATTTGATACTAGAGGAAGCATAAGCTATGAAACATGGGGATGATGATACACTCAGATATGTGTTAGCAATGGATGAGAATAAATCATCTTAGTGATAGTCCTAAGTCAAATGCCCTCTCCCTTACTGAACAAACATGCTTCTATTTCATTAGTGTCACAACCCAACAGATTAGACTTTGGAAAACAATGAAATTCTTACTTTACTAGAAATTAATGATACTAGAGAAAACATAAGATATGGCTATGCAAACATGGGGATGAACATAAACTCAGATATGCGTTAATTTTAATGCAAACTAGGATGAGAGTAAATCATCTTACTGATAGTCATAAGTTATATGATCTCCCTTATTAATGTCAGAGATGGCAAAAACGCCGATTCTTGTCTCACCCTCAATTATCCTGATAGCAAAGCAAAACATAACCAAATGATAACTTTGCTCGAACAAAAGCAAAAGCAATAAAGATGACAAGAAACAAACCATTTCTGCATCTGCGTATTAGGGTTGCAACTATGATTGATATATCTCGATTTATTTCCCTTATTAGTGGCATCAATCACCATATTTTTGCTTATCTCACAAAGATAGAAATTCGTTTCTCCACGGCCTTTCATCTTCCATAGCCTTTCTTCACAAGTCACATCATCTATGACTACAATGAGGCAAATATTTGAGAGAGAGAGACAAAAAAAAAAAACATAATTTTTTGCAAACAGGTTGCAATATATTCAGTAGAGAGGCAAAACATCGAACAGTATCAGATCATCACCTTCTCCTACATATTCAATGATAAACTCTCCTTCTTGGATGAATTCTTCTGCTACAATCCCCGATCCACATTTTTCTGTCTACAGAAAATAACTAATATAAAAACCAACAAGCCTAATTAATCCTAGGAAACTGATAGATAACAAGTTAGGGTGATTTTATTCAAAGATATTAGTGTTTCATAAATTCCTAAATTCTATTCTATGTTAGATTTTTCTCCCTTCTTTTTCGCATTAGGGTTTTGATTAAGTTTTTTTTTCTTTTTGAACTTAGAAGGGTTTTGATTAAGTTGTAAAAGACGTTTCTATTGATTAATAAGAAACGAACTTCTAACAGTTTATCTTTAGTCTCCAAGAGAACTTAGGGTTAAGAAAAAGCTTATCTTAAATCTTTGTAATTTGTTAAGTGAACAAAAGTTCATATCAGAAACTATTCATTCATTTACCTGAGTCAACTTCAACTTCTTCACACGGCGTTGTTGGAAAGGCTTATTGTTACACTCACTCCCACAATCGCAACTGGATGAACAGCTTGAGTATAACATCCTACACAAAGATTGATTTTTTTCCCCAAGTTGAATGTACTTAATCATGGTGTAAATGCTCCTTATATAGTTCAATAAATTAAAGTAAATTATACTCCTTCTCTTTCATATTATTTGTTGTTCTCGGTTTATACACACATATTAATAAAACATATGATTTTGTATATTTTCAAAATAAAAACACAATTATCTATACACCTAACCATATTTCAATCAATAGAAAAATAAATTGGAGAATCTTATTAATGAATTTTGCATTGAAACTCTAAAACAACACTTATTTTGAAACAATTTTTTTCTCTACAACTACAAGTAATATGAAACAGAGGGAGTATAAGCGAATGCATACCCACAATGACAATCACTCCCACACAGAACTGAAGAAGAGCCATGGGACAAGGCACACAAACAGAATATTCCATCATCCTCAACCTTCTTTTTGACTTTCTCAGTCAAGTATATATCTTTATAAACTATCTAAGGCGATAACACGTGAAATCTCCAACCAAAATTTTCATAATTTTATAAGATTGATTTAAAAGGATACTGCGCTTGATGAAGGTGTAAGGAGTTGGTTTCCCTTCGTTCAACCAATCTGGCAACGAAAACTCCTGTTGTTCTCCAATGTTCTTCAACAACTCGTCGAAAACTTGTCTTATGTGGTTCCTGTCGGAAACCTGAGAAAAACATCTCGAAATTTTTCAGACAAGCATAGTTAGAGTAAGAGGAGATTTATTTTTTTCCCGAACGAACCTTCTTCGAACGAGGCATAGCCAGAGAGAATCGGGTAAACACACAAGTAAACTGAAAGTTCGATGTCTGCGTCTTCTTGTTATTGAAGAAAAGGACGAGCTTTCGAAACCCTGATTACGTAAAATGTGGTTGGTGGTGTTGTTGTTGAAGACTTGAACGAAGAATAGAAGACGTTAAAGGATAAAGGTTAAAACTGTAAATTTTGTGTTTACTACTATGATAATTGCGCCTCTTCGACGTAAAGGGTAACAATGTAAATTATGGTAATTCAAAAACGCGTTTGTTTTTGATCATCAGCTCGTCTCGGGCTATAAATATGATGGGCTTTTGAACAAACCCAAACCAAATAGTATTAACGTTGTTGCGTTATGTCGTGTATGCGACACATAAGGGCATGTTTAACCAAGTTCTTAGTGGTTTCTTGCACTGTTTGCAGGTTCCACTGACATGTGGGGTCCGTGAACAGTGCAAGAACCGGTTACAAAAACTCTGAATTAAGAACTGATTTTGGAGGGTTTCTTGCACTGTTCACGGGCTCACTGACACATGGCGGCCCGCGATTGATTCTTTTTTTAATTTTTTTTTTTAGCGAGAAAAAAAAAAATTAAGAAACCCATTTTGGGTTTTTTGGGTTAAAGATGGTCTAAGAGCACGATTATCCCAAAAACCCAATTATTTTGATTTTTTTTTTGATTTTTTTTTTGTTTAAAAAAAGAAGGAACCAATCGCGGGCCGCCACGTGTTAGTGGGGTCCGCAAACAGTATAAGAAACAAGGAGATTTTTTTGTGTTTTTGGTGGGTCCCACCACCTAAGAAACTCTCTTAGAGATGGGATAATGGTGCTCTAAGTACATAAGAGCATCGTTAAACCTACTTGGGTTTCTTATTTCTTATTTTTTCATTTTTTCTGTTTAAAAAAAAAATCAAACCAATCGCGGGCCGACACGTGTCAATGGGAACTGCGAACAGTGCAATAGACGATTTTTATTTAAGAGTTTTAGTAACCGTTTCTTACATTGTTCACGGGTCCCACATGTCAGTGGGACCCGCGAACAATGCAAGAAACCCTGCAGCTAGAGAACTGATGCACCTACGTTTCTCTGGCTGCAGGAGATGGGGTCTCGATAAAAGGAAAGGGATGAGTTCATTCTCTGGAATGGTATCGGAGATGGCTTCTCTTCCCTCGGATGGAGCATCTTGGTCGTCGTAATCACATTTTTATGCTGCTAATAGATACTCCTTCCGTTTCATATTACTTGTCGTTCTAGGTTTATTCACACATATTAATAAAACATATGATTTTGTATATTTCCAAAATAAAAACACAATTACCTATACACCTAACCATATTTCAACCAATAAAAAAATAAAAACACAATTACCTATGAATCTTATTAATGAATTTTGCATTGAAACTCTAAAACGACACTTATTTTGAAACGAAATTTTTTCCCTACAACGACAAGTATTATGAAACGGAGGGAGTATTGATTAGCGTTTGTTCACAAATGATTTTATAGTCGAAACTTGCATCAAAGTTGCATTTGTAGTTATTGTCTGGTGGCTTTGTCTATCTAGGGAAATTAGCATTAATGTTCTACTGATTACTTTCTATCTGGGAATAAGTATGATAATCTCCTAAGGTGTAAATAAGTATGATAATCTGTTTGTCTCTTAAAAAAATGAGATTGCAACCAGAATTATATATTCTCCATATGATCCAAAAAGGTAATAACCTTTTAGTAAATGTTGAATTTCAAAATACTTTAGAAAATAATCTTCCAAGTTATTCATATGAGGAGTCAAAGATTATGCTGCTAATCTATATACATCAGATTTTCAGACATAGATTGAAGCATGTGAGAATGGAAGTGTGGAGAAACCAAAAGGTATGTCATCAACATGACTCCACTTCCCGACATTCTTCTCCCTCGTCGTCGTCTTCATCATCACTCCTTCACTCTCTCTTCTTCCACCAATCATTACCACCTCTTCACCTCCAAAGCTTCCAACGTAAACTAAACTTCCACTCGTCCCAAGCTGTATAACTTCAACATCCAGTTTCCATTTTCTTGAACCCTCTCTACTTTCCCATTGACGCTGCCTCAACTCACAGTCTGTGAAACAACATAACCTGGAGTAGCCTCTAATGTCTACAACGGTACACCCTCTAGGGCTAGTATCCTGAAACGGCCATACGTTATCTATTCTTGACCATGACTTTCTCGTAGGATCATAAACTTCTCCGTCATGTTGAAACCTCCCTTGAGACTCCGTTGCGTAACCGCTTAAAACGCAGAATCCTAGCTCTGTTCCCATGGAGAACCCTTGACATTCATCTCTTCCTTCAGCCATCGATGGAATCGTTGACCACTCGTCTTTCTCCACGTCGTACACCTCAGCTGATCGTAAGGCGTTCTTTTGCTCGTCGTGTCCTCCGGCGACGTATACTTTTGTAGAACCAACGGAAGCGCATGCGAAGAAGGAACGTGATTCCTTCATCGACGCTCCTCGTCTCCACCTCCTTCCGCTTCCTTCAAGAACGTAAACGTCTTTCACCGGCTGTAACGTCTCTGGATCCCAACCGCCTATGAGTAGAATCTTCCCTGCGTCTTGAACCACGACGCACTCGCAGAAAAGAGGGATCTTCTGCTGATTAGGAAACGCGACGCGGTTCCACGTGGTGGTGACAGCGTTGTAAACGCTTAAACCAAACCGTGGAGTGCTGGAAACGCGCTTCTCGCCCTTCTCCTCCACCATTAGCAGTGTCTCTGTGTCTTCAACCGCTTTAGACGCTGGATTTGGCGGCGGAAGCGGTTGAACGAGGCAGAGGAGAAGCTCTGCTTTGCCGCATCTCCTCCGCTCTCTGATGAATGAAGAGTGGGAGAGTAAGCTTCGCCAAGAACGGCAAACGGATCTCATGGCGGATTGATATTGGTACGGTACTCTGACCAAACACTCCATAGCCAAATCCGAAGGTAAACCGGGAATCAGATCTTTTGAAACTTCCTCACCTCTGTTTCTTGACATGTCCATATTCATGGTAAGAAACAAAGAAGCTTCTGAAAGAGAGTATTGAGTTTGATTGAACTGAACAGAGTTTAAGTGTGTGTTTGAAGAAGAAAGATACGAAAATACCTTAAGGAAATGTGATTTAATTTGAAGTTACGCAAGGTGGCAGACCCTTTATATAGAGAAGGAACTCAACTACATATGTTCAAATGCTAAAATCATGTTTTTATAAAACTAACCGGAAGAAAGATAAAAATTCATTTAAAAACTAATTTAACTATTTAAAAAACCATGGAATAACATTTATTTTTGTTGTAATGTTATGTAAGCTCTGATTTAGTTCATGAACACGGTGATGCTTTTAAAACTTAGTTTTAAAAGAAGAAAAAAAATCTAATAACGAGAAAACCAGCAAGCTTCTGGAATCTTTGTTAAAACAATTAACAAGTTTATTAGAGCAACTACTCCACTTTCGAGAAAGTTGAATTAATGTTTTTTAAAAAGAAGAAAGTTGAAATTAATTCAGGGACTCAAGACCTATTTTCAAATACATTTTTTCGCAATAGTATCTGTTGTAACCTAGGTAACTTCTTAAGTTTATCGCTATAATATTAAAGGAAAGCAAGAGACTGGTAGTTTATTGTATAATATCCATCAACTGATATACTGACCGCACTATATGCTTTACGCTTTTACCACTCTAAGAATAAAAAGTAGCTTGATCTAAGAGCTTCTTAATTACTTTATCAACTAGATTACTATAATAAGTAGTCTATATTCCCTTTCAATGAAACCCATGAACAATAGAAGTGAATTTGATGTGTTCCGACAGATATATAAATATATGTAAATTTAGATTGAATGTTCAGATTTAAATGTATACATAACTACTACTCTGACATATAATTTAATAAATTATGTTTATATTATTACTTATAAAAATATTATATCAACAATATTTTTTTATGACAATCTCTATTTGGAAATTCGCTAGGTGTTCCGCGTATGCTTAGGTTGCCCATAGTCCGAACTCCGAATGAAAAAAACAGAAATTTTAAGAGGCTTAATTGGCGATTTATTTTTGGTTATATATGATAATAAGTTCAATGGAGTTCACTTGGTATAGCGGCTTAGGGTTATTTTATCTACCTAGCAAACCAACTTCGAGCAAGAGATATGGTATTTTTACACTTTTTAGCAATAAGTTAAATGAGGGGTAAATTTTTTATTTAGTTAGCATTTTTTTATTAGGCTTTCTGGGTTTTATGCAATAAAATTTCGACGGGTCTTCCAATTTTTGCAAGTTTTAGATTGTTTTCTTTGTTTTTCTTGTTGTTCTCATGTAAACTTAATGAATCTTATGTAAATTCCTCGTTTTGATTACTCGTTTTGTAGGCTAAAACGAGTGAAATCTTAAGATTTTTTAGGAACTCTGATTTTTTTGACCGAGTTACTCTAACTCTCCATGGTACTCAAACTTTCAGAGATTTTTGGGTCCTTGACTCACCAATTTGGCCGAGTTTTAGAACATGGATAACAACTAGAAGACTATAAAATACAAGCTCCTCTCAGTCTTCTAGAAGGCTATAAAATACAATCTCCTCTCAATCTTCTAGAAGGCCTCATGAATATATTGGACTTTATCTCCACTCTTACCCGACACATCTTAATACAATAACACGTAGACTATCCGATGCACCAAACGTAAAGATACGTCTCGCGGACTTACAGCCTCACACAAGTCATCTCTCTTTCTCGACTAGTCACTAGCAAACTTGTTGTATACAAAAGAAATAGGTAACTAATTAAATTTGCATAGTATAATACAAAAACCATGTATCTATATCAAGATTTATCCTGCCAACTGGCGAAGAGGAAATTAATGTATACATGCATGAATCATGATGCATGCGAATGATTACAGCTAGCTAGATATTCTTATGTATGTTTTCGTTTAGGTTCCAAAATGGCCTTAGAAAAGATGTTCCTGAATAGATCTTATTATATGTGATTTTCTTAAGATTAATGTATTTAATTTGTTTTTTTTTTGTAGCACAAAGTGAACCTTTATTGAACATAGCCAAAAGAAAAAGAATGAAATAAGTGGATGAGGGTGATGCATGCGAATGATTACAGCTAGATATTATTATGTATGTTTTCGTTTAGGTTCCAAAATGGCCTTAGAAAAGATGCTCCTGGATAGATCTTATTATATGTGATTTTGTTGAGATTAATGTATTTAATCTTGTTTTTTGTAGCACAAAGTGAACCTTTATTGAACATAGCCAAAAGAAAAAGAATGAAATAAGTGGATGAGGAGTATGAGAAAGGGAAACAATAATGAGGTCGGACATGGATAGCGGCTTGACATGTTCTCTTTATCCCATTTTCCCTTTACATTATTGTCTTCTTCTTCTTCTTCTTTTCTTTTGTCAACTATTCTTTTTATTATTTTTTTCAAATATGTATCTAGAAGCATCATTCTGATAATAGTGGAGTGAAAACAAAACGATCCCTAACTCGTCGTCTTACGTAGGTAATCCTAGTAAAGTATATGTTCTTTGCATAGTGTATTGTTCTGGTTCACATATTCTTTCTACTGCATGTTCAATACATATATCAATAATTAGCCTACAAATTATGTATATAGAAAAACTTTGAAATAACCACGAAACCGAAGAGGGACGTTTATTTCTTCAATGAAGGTTGATTGTTATAAGACTGCGTTGAAGTGGATTGGTAACTAATTATTTCATGACATATACTAGTATTTGAAAATGAAAGTAACATAAAGTAGTAATAATAGAAAGACAAAAACTAGGATAAGGGTTCTAGAAGAGCATTGATATTTATTTTTCCATTAGGGAGTAGTTGTCGTTGATCATTATGGGGAAGAAAGAAGTGGTCCTAAACTGGCAAGCACTTACGGTTGCTTTACGGTTACTAAAGTTTCTCTCTTTCTTTTCTTCCAGAATACGATCATATGTGTAACTAAGGTAGTATATGGATATTGTGTTTAAATTATTGTTTTGAATGGTAATCAAATCACCAAAGTTGTGTATAAGAATTTTGGAATCAATATTAATATTTTATCAGATTTATGTTCGTAATTGGCTATGGGAGTAACTAACCACAAAATAAACAGATGCGTTAACTGTCTTTTTTTTTAAAAAAAAAGTTGTTTGCGCAATTGAAAGAACTTGTCCACCACCATACCAAGAGAAAACAGTTTTAGTAATTTGTAAATACAACTATCTGAGTACAAATTACTAAAACTGAGTACAAGTCAATCAAACATAGATTTGAAACTTAAAAAAATTATATTACTACTCCCTCCGTTTCATATTACTTGTCGTTCTAGGTTTCTGCACACATATTAGTAAAACATATGATTTTGTATATTTCCAAAATAAAAACACAATTACCTATACATCTAACCATATTTCAACCAATAGAAAAATAAATTGGAGAATCTTATTAATGAATTTTGCATTGAAACTCTAAAACGACACTTATTTTGAAACGAAATTTTTTCCTTACAACGACAACTAATATGAAACGGAGGGAGTATTAGTTATCAGTTCTGAACAGAAATATTTAAGTAACTATGTTGATATTGTACTTATTATAAGCAGATAAGGTGCACAATTCAATTCCTCTCTACAACATTTTTAATTTCATGGTTTTGGGTGGCCAAATAAATAATTGGGATTCAGAGCTTAAATATTTTCAAGCACAGCCCTGATCAAACCTTAGGCATCATGTCAATGTTGTAGTCTCTGCTAGAGCCTAGATGAGCAGAAGTTTTTGATATGATCCTAGAAGGATCAAATCTTTCAATAGAAGTGTTCATACATATTCAAAACACCAAGAAATAAAAATCAACCACATGTGATAATTTGAAAAATAAGAAGCATCAACTATAACTTATTAGATTTTTGGGCTTTGTCAATTAGTTCAATACTGATAGTGAACATGAGTATATATAAGAAAATCAATGAAAAGAATAAAAATTATATACACTTTTGATATCTTGAGTTTTGTGTGAGATTAAAGTATATAAGAAATTCAATGAAAAATGAAAATTTGTGTTACAGTTTTGGAAAGATGGAAGAACGAGGGGAGGGTAGCAGGGTAAGACCCGATTTATTTTGGGTGGATGGATGGATTAGAAGTTGTGTTCATAAATACCCTATTTTTTTACTGGGTCGGATTTTTTTAACTATATTTTTGATTTAAAAGAAAATGAAAAAGAAATTTATTTACATAAGAGTGACATATGAGAATTTTTGAGAAGTTTGTAGGATATATTAAATTATTTTCCATGTTTCTTATGTTATAAGGATAATCTTTGTCAATTTGTCAACTCCATAGCCACGACCAATGGCGGTACACATGTTGGCTATGTAACCGCTAGATTACATACTATAAAACTAACTAACAACGATAATATTCAAAGTGATGATGTGAAAGATGTTTTGTGGTTATTTGTCAATTGTCTGATTGAAAATCCCTTTTTGATTTTCAAAACGAGGCACTGACTTTTGAACAAATAAAATTTGGTTCTAGATGCATATTTGTAGAAAATCTTTTAAAAATTGTGTTGGTCTTCATCTGTTTTATCTTACTCTTGTTAGATACATGACATAAATTGTACTTGTTCTAGTTTATCTCGTCTTTGTTGGATAAATGATGCAACTTGTTTTCTAGAAGAATAATAAACTTTATGCTTTTTATCTATGGCAAAAATGGGATGGTGTGGTTGAGCATTCACTTTCATGAGCAATTTTTGTTCATAGAAGAAAGTTACTTGATCTGTCACATACAAATCTCTAACGTTACCTCCTCATCTCCTATGCTCCTTAAACGTTCGTATTGTTGAGAGCTTAGCCAATGTAACATAAGCGACCAAAAAAAATTCCAAAGCCAAAAGAGATCAAAATAATAATGATATTTGAACAGTATGTTCTCTTGTTTTTTTGCATATAAATTTCAACAAATCTAAAGCTGTCGAATCTCTAGTATTGTAGTATCTCTACTATAATAAACCCCCTAATTATCCTTGTGTCATTATTGATCGATCATTCAGACCGGGGGTCTCTATCAAGCTCAAGCCCACTAGCCCAAATAAAACGAGATAAAATAAGCCTCCTAATTTCAAGCCCAGTTAAGGAAAAAAATTAGAGTTACGAATTAAACCCTAAACCCATTTTGTGCTTCTTCCTTCTGCGCCGCGCAACCTCTCTCGCTCTCTCTGTCAGCTTTCATCTTCCTCTCAAAGTAAGCTTCTTTGACCTTCCTCCTACACCCTAACTTCGCATCTCCATTGCAGCTCGTGTCATACTGTTTGGTATTAGTCATGTCATACATGTTCCTGCTCTGTTTCTCCGTGACTAAAAACTCTGTTCAGTTTCATCTCTCTGATCATTGCATTGCTTAAAGGTGGTGGCTTTTTGATTACTGGTTTGATTGGTGTGCTTTGGTTTGTGGAATTGATTGTAGGAGACATGACTGAGTCCAAGATGGTGGTTCCAGAGTCTGTGCTAAAGAAGATCAAGAGGGAAGAGGAATGGGCATTGGCTAAGAAACAGGAAGCTGAAGCTGCTAAGAAGAAGAGCGTTGAGACCCGCAAGCTTATCTTCAAGAGAGCTGAGCAGTATGCCAAAGAATACGCCGAGAAGGTTAAAGAAACACACTTTTGTGTTTGTGTTGTGTAAGGTTGGTCTAATAATAGATTCTTTGTTTAGGATAATGAGTTGATCCGTTTGAAGCGAGAGGCTAAGTTGAAAGGAGGGTTTTACGTTGATCCTGAGGCAAAGCTACTCTTTATCATTCGTATCCGTGGGTATGTTTTGGTGTGTGCGTGTGTGTTAGAAGTTGTTTTCCAGATAGTTTGCTGTTGTGTCTTTACATGGTTGTTTGTCTTTTTTTGCAGTATCAATGCCATTGACCCGAAAACCAAGAAAATTCTGCAGCTCCTGCGTTTGAGACAAGTAAGGCATCATATTGATTATTGAAAGATATATCTGTAGTTACGTTTTAAGTGAAATGTGATAGTTTACCTCGATGATCATCTTTTAAAAGAGATTAGAATGTTAACTTGTGGTATTCATTTTGTGAAGATCTTCAATGGTGTGTTCCTTAAGGTGAACAAGGCAACAATAAACATGTTGCGTCGTGTTGAACCCTACGTGACTTACGGGTACTTCATCTCATTCTCTCTGCCTCTTCTCTCTCTATTGTTTATTGCAAGAATATGGTCTTAAGAGAATTATGTCTTTCATGTGCAGATACCCAAACTTGAAGAGTGTCAGGGAGCTGATATACAAGAGGGGTTATGGAAAGCTGAACCACCAGAGGATAGCACTTACAGACAACTCAATAGTAGCTGAAGGTCTAGGAAAGCACGAGATCATCTGTGTGGAGGATCTGATCCACGAGATCTTGACCGTTGGACCTCACTTCAAAGAAGCCAACAACTTCCTTCGGCCATTCCAGTTGAAGGCACCACTTGGTGGCCTTAAGAAGAAGAGGAACCACTATGTTGAAGGTGGTGATGCTGGAAACAGGGAGAATTTCATCAACGAGCTTGTCAGGAGGATGAATTGAATTGATGGAAGCTTCCCTTCTATATCTTTCCCACCATTTCATAGATTTTAGTTGGATCTGAGTTTCTTTTTCATATATATCAGAGACCGTGTGATCTCTGTGGGATATTAGGCTTCGATTAGTTTGCCAATGTTGGTGTTCTTATTTTTAACACTGTTCTTCTCAGCAAAGTGTTCATAGTTCTTGAACCTGCATTCTTGAAATCCTGAAGTTGAGACCAGGGCTGCCATAAAATCCGGACCCGAAATAAAAACTGAATCTGAATTAAAAAAAACTGATCTGTTATTTGATATAGAATGGATTTTGTAAAACATATATCCGAAGTATTATTAACTAATTTGTAGGGTAACCAAAAAAAATTGAAACTAATAGTCAAATATAAATATTTGAAATATATATAAGTATTTGAAATATTCAATCTAATATTTATGTTGATATTAATAGTCAAATATAAATATTTGAATTATATATAAGTATTTGAAATATTCAATCTAATATTTATGTTGATATGATATATAAAACAAGTATTAAAAGTTAAATAAATATTTTAAATATTCAATTAATTATAAATAAGTATCTAAAAGATAATAAATTGTTTACAAACAGTATTTATTTTTATGCTTAATTTAAAATTTTATTGTTATTTTATTAATTTTTGTATTATATTTAGAGAAATTCCCTTAGATAGCTTCTTTTAGTTTGTTTGTCACAAAAATAGCTTTTAAGGAAGAAAATGACCAAAATGTTTTTTTTAGAAGCTAAAAAATTTATTTATATGCATTTATACTCCTAGGGTTAACTAATTTGAACTTTAGGGTTTAGAGTAAAGGGGTGGGTTTGGGGTTAGGATTTCAAATTTCAAAAAAAAAATAAAAAAAAATCAAATTTTCAAAAAAAAAAGTCTATTTTGGTCATTTTATTTTTTGAGGGCTATTTTTGTGACAAAAACTTAAAAAAGGCTATTTAAGAGAATTGCCCTTATATTTAATTAAGCGTTTTTCTTTATGTTTTGCTTTATAATTTTGTTTTTATATTGGATATATTCGAATCGAGTTAATATAATCTAAATCGAATCGATATATAGTTATTTTTTAGGTTTTAGGACAATAAACCAAACCTAAATTGTTATTAAATGAACCTGACTCTTACTAATAAAATATTAGAATAGGATAGGACTATAAACCTAAAACCCCGAAATATGCAATCTCAGCCCGAACGTCAATGCATAGATTATAATCATGAAATAATACAGTAGATAAGAAGTTGAACAAATAAAATAGGTATACAAAATCTCTTCACCTGAAACCTTTTGGTCATGACAATAACAAAAGACAAAACAACAAAACTTTATGAGCGTGTTACATGTAAGTGCTTGTTACATGTTTAGCATTATTAGAAGAAGGCATTAAAGCAAGAACCATAAGCAAAAACATAATCCCAATAGGAATCAGAAGCAGCATGAAGGGAGGAGGAGGCAACGGTGGAAGAATCAACGGTAAGAACAAGAGCGATGCTGTGAGACCCACAAGGACAACCACTGACTCCAAACTGAAGTAACTCGTTGATATTAGCCTCCTCTGACTGTTCTGAGACGACTGTAACATCCCAAAACCTGGCCCAATTTTTTTTTAAAGGAAACGGGCCTGTCTATGGCCCGTTTGTCTAAAAACCTAGGGTTCCCTTTCATTTCTTATAAATAGGCAGCCTCCTTCTCTCTTTTTCCCGATCACAAATCTGAAGCGGAGCTCTGCAGAGAATTCTCGGAGACCAAAAACCTAGCCGTCAAGCTTCTCT